>WUAM01000275.1:5816033-5863976 GCA_024336885.1 Actenoides hombroni
TGCTAGCAGCAGACACTGTCTGTGAAAACAGGCTGCTAACTTCAGAAAGTGCAGTTAATTAAAAGAACTGAGCTGAACAGTAAAATCACTGAACAGAATTAGTTCTGTTCTCACTCAAACCAGGACAGTACTGATTAGTTTATCTTTCTTTCTAGGTTCGTTTCACACAAGCTTGCAGCAGTGCAAAAACTCATAGCTGAAACTCAGTGAATATTGACATCCCTCTGTAAATACAGAATACTACATTTAGGACTTCTACCTTTAGTTCTTGTTCTGATTTGTGTCTTCATTCCATTAATTTACAGAACAGAAGTTAAGAACTATATTTTTCACTGTGGAATTGCAGGGTATTATTGCTCAGCCATCACATAGGAGCTGGGAAAGCATAAATGTCCTCTTAAAATACAGTGGTGGGAAACAGCTTACAGGGTGTGGACTTCAGAGCAATTTCATCCTCAGCTCTGGTGAGAGCAGGGAAGAAATTATTTATCTCAGAAAATTAGTACTCATAAGCTACAGAGCTTTATAGTCCTCTCACCCAGAAGCATTATTACACTGATAAATGGGATTAGACAGAATTGCTAATTTTAACATTGCACATGGAGACCAAAATCCCATTCACCTTCCTTGTATCTCCAGGGAAAGGTTTATTGCCTGCTACAATGTAATTAATTTTCCTTAATAAGGGTGAGACAGTTAATAGAAAAGTCATGTTCTTGAATTTGATGATGGATGTGCTGAGGAACATGGCCAGGGAAGCACCTATGCCCCCAGCACAGGCACTGCCTGTGCCTCCGAAGGAAACAGCAATGGCCTCTATGGAGCCAGAAGTCACCATGGGATGGGAGCAATTGCCTATGCCCAACACCCACTCCCATGGAGGAGGCTGCTGTCCTTGTCCAGGGGTCCTGGTGAGGGATGCAGCCCTGGCCCTGCTCACCAAGTCGCTATGGGCACAGTTACACTTGTGCACATCTGCAGAAGAGGGTCCTTGGGGGAACAGGAGGGTGCAAGGTGTTTAAGGCATGGAAGTGCACAGGCTCTGCTCCCAGCACCTCTGAAGCAGCGGCCACTGTTGATGAAATGCTTGCCTAGAGAGCACCTTGAACTGCAGCTGCAGTTATTTTCATTAAGAGAAAATATGCTCTTGCAATCCAATGCTTTGACGGTGTCTGTCGCTTTCTGCTGGTGTCGTGCAGCCCTGCCACAACTGGATGAGAGTGGAAGAATTGCTAGTTACTAGTTATGGGTCAATCTTCCTTATAAAGTACAAACAGTGCTGATTTTGCATGGTTCAGGGATACGCTGAGCAGGGAAGACAGCGTATTTCATACACAATTTGAAATTAATTCATTTGCTGTGAGGTATAAACATTTCTGGTTACTAAGAACTCGGCTGTTGTTGCAACCTCTTTCCTGGGTGTGAGTTCAGTGCTGGGACCTGGCTACAGCCCCTAAATTGAGGGGATGGGGTGGGGGATGTGACTGTTGATCCTTAATGCCAAAGCACAAACCCGGTGGAAAAGGACAATTTATCTTTGTCTTGCATCACTCATAAAAATAGCACTGGGGTTTGAGTGCTCATTGCTCATGGGAAATGTGATTTTACTCTATGTGTGTAGAGATCTATGTATAGATCATACATGTATTTCCAGCTTCTTAGTTGCAGCTCCAGCTGTCATGCATCATTTCAACACTGTTCTCAAGGTAGAACTTCATGGGGTTTTTTTCTGACAGAAAAAGAGTCCTTGGAAAGTTTAGAGTGAAGACACTACTTGCTATCTAACAGACGGTGTGGCAAGATAGAAAATATGATGAAAACAAGAAGCTGACATGACCTGAAATGTATTTATGCAGAGAGGTCACTATATTTTTCCTGAGCAGTGCTACCTGGTAATATTTCTTTCCCCTTATGAACTTCCTGTGTGCTATAAAAGATGCCACATAATTTTACTTTTTAATTCACAGGATTCATCTGCCTTGCCCTTTGTTTTTAGAATCAGAAACTTCTATTGGTGCTGAGAAAGATGATAATTCTTTTTTCTTAATGTGCAGTTATAGCATCTAGAACAGTTTTTTACCTCTTCTAAATGCGAATCTCTGAGGTTACTGGTCTCTTTCCAAACTGATGTGACCTAATGTATAAAGCACCTAGATAGAGATCAATAGGCATATGTGAAAGTCTGGGAAAACTTTAACTTTTACCCCATCAAACAAGTTCCAGTAGAGTTTATATGTCACTCATCTCTGCTATAGAACAAACATAATATTTTTCTTTTCCTGAAATGACTATAGTTTAATTTGGTGAAATAAATTTAACAAATATGACAATCTATGATTTTTATGGTGACACATGATGACACAGTATGATGACATATAGTGGAAGTATATGGTGAGATAAGTAATTGATATTTCATGTGCAGATCTAGAAATATCTCCAAACTGTTCACTGTGGTGGTGGTGACATTGCAGTTTTTGATGTGCATCCAAGGTGAGCAATAACTGTCTGTTTGAGCTGGCATATTTTCAGCCATAGGAAATCAGCCCCCCAAATCCTTGTGTGAAGCAAGAAAATAGCAGTTAAAGGAGAGAACTCATCTCAAGAAAGAGTTAATAAGCACTGCAAAAGATGATCCCTGCTTCAATGGAGAAGCAAGACTTTTTAAGCATTAGCCATGGCACTGAAGGAGTTATTTATTCTAGGATGAAGGACTTAAAGGCAGGCTCTATTCTACTGTGAGACCTTCTACTCTGTACTCCATGGTGATTGGATTCCAGCTCTCTCTTGAAATGTTGCATGAAGCAGTGGATGTTAAGGGTTACCCTTTAAATTCTCAAAATCTTGACAGTGAAATCTATTAATATGCATATGGTTGACTAAGCTGCTATGTGCATTCTGGCATAATATTAATTTTTTGTTTTGATACAACTAAATTTTGAGTAGTTAATGTTACTGTCCCACTGTGTAAAATTTTCTCAAATAGAATAATAGTTTGCAGTTGCTTGTTGTTGCTTTCTGGTTTTTTTTGTTTTTCTAGTGGTCTTAAAGCGTCTTCTAAATCTTTGTTCTATGTATGCTGTTAGCTTGTAAGAATATCTGTGAGAGTTTATCCATATTGTCCCATATAACCTTGACTATCGCATTAGTTCAAAAGTTAAAAATAAAAAAAACCTCACATGCTCCTATATTTCTCAGAACAACATTGTTTTGACTCTAGCGTGTCAATCTTGTCTTTGATTTCATTGTGTTTTGCATTATTTCTCCCGTCACGGTTTCGGGCAGTCCCTTAGACCTATAACAGATGCTCTCTGTTAACCCTCCTCCCTCCCCAATGGTGAAGAGAAAGGGAATAAGGGAGAGAGACTTAGCAATTAGAAAAGGAAACTAGAACAGCTTCAATGAAAATTAGAATAATAATAACAAAAAAGTTGAATATATACAAAACCAGTATTGAACCCGCCCACCCCCCTCGCGCAGGGTAATTACTTCACCGTAACCACTGATTCTGTGGAGCAGGCACCAGGGGAGTCCCTGACTGGGCCCAGCAGCACCCAGGAACTGTGTTCAGGAGGTGGATTCTGGTACTGGATTCAGGAACACACAGATCAGGATTGAAGGCAGAACCGACAGAGTCCTTGGATGTAAGAAAACTGAAAGTGGACCCGAGCCAAGCCAAGGAAAGACATCAAAGAGGGCTGAGACCCTACTGATCCCTCAGCTTTATACAGAATATGGCGTATATGGGCTGGAATCCCTCATTGGCCAGTTTAGGGTCACCTATCCTGCCTGCTCCTCCTTGCAGGTGCAGCCTTTCAGTTTTCTGCACATCCCAATGTGGTACACAAGATGCAGCACTGGCCTTGGTCTTCACGCCAATCCTTGGTAGTAACTCTAACCATGGGGTGTTCTCAATGCTAGAAGCAGACGCTGTCTGTGAGAACAGGCTGCTAACTTCAGACAGTGCAGTTAGTTAGAAGAACTGAGCTGAAAAGTGAAATCACTGAACAGAATTAGTTCTGTTCTCACTCAAACCAGGACAGTGGCCTTTGCTGTGGCAACACAATACACAGTCCATACTCCCAATCCCTTCCCACGCCAGTGCCTTTTGGAATTTTCAAGTTCCTTCAGCTCCCTCTGAAGGGAGGGAAGTTATCTTAGAATGAGGCAGAACAAATAAGCTTGAACCAAGGGCACGGACATTCTGGACCTGAGCTACAGCACAGTTACTCTAATTTAGTTCTAAATGCGCAAACAGATTAGGTCACCTCAGATGGCTGCTGCTGCAAGAGAAGTGACTGTAGTAATACCTCTGGTGAGCCATGAAAATATCCCCCTAGAACAAACTGATAGAGGAAAGCAATGGATTTTAACCCAATGGATTTTAACACCCTGAGGGTGTGGCTGAGTCAATGTCTAAATATGCCCAATTAATAAGGGCATTAGAGGGAGTGAAAATCTTTGAAATAAAGATTCCTTACTCCTGTGGAAAGAGCAGATACAGAGTCCTCATAAGTACTGAGAACATACTTCAGTCTACTGCTTGGTGACTTCGGAATGTTGGAGCATCTGGTGACCCAGCACGGCAATGGGGACAAATCTGCCCAGAAGTTGGCACAGGAGCATTACCTTTCTGAGTGCTTCATTTTTTATTCTACTTGAAACCAGCCTTGAAGATCCACAGACATCCTCTCCCCAAAGTAGTTGAGCCTTGCTGAGCTTATCCAAGCACTGCTATCACCCTGAAGCTATGTTTAGGAGTATGGACGCACTTCACTCCCGCTCACGTAGACATATCTGAACTGGCTAAAACTGGTTAATTTAGATGCTGATAACAGAAAACACTCCAATCTGACTTGCACCTAGTTGCATATAAACTGCTCCACTTCCTCTTTCCTGCTCTGCAGTTTCTTGGTTCTTGGGAGGGTGGATTGTTTTTAATCTTATTGGCTCCCTGGCTCACTTCTGACTATGTTTTAGCCTTCCTCCAGTGCTGAAAAGTTGCTTGCAAGTCCAACTTGAATGCAAAGAGACTTCCCTACTGAAGAAGTCACGGGGTTAGCACAGAAAGTCTGTCCAGGCTCCTACACATCTGGGTCCAAGAGTGATCAGCAGTGGAATCACATTTGTGCTGGTGTCCAGTTCAGGATGAGGAACAATGACTGAACTCAATCATGTGAAGTGTTTTCCAGGACACAATGCATGACCTGTTGGGCTGGACTGGGGCAAAACAAGTTGCCAGAAGGGAGTACAGCCCCAAACTGCATTCCCAGGGCCTTCCCCTCCTGTGGAGTTGGGCCCTGCCCCCTCCTCACTCCTGCCATCCCAGCACTTGTTGCTCTCATGCCCAGAAAGCCAGAGACCCTAAACAAAAGGGAAAAAAATCCTTTCCAGACAGCTCCTAACCCACCTCCATGTTAAAGTGTTAATGATAATGAGACCTTGTGTTAAGATGCAGAACAGAAGGAAAGGTGAAGTTCACATTTCTGGGTTTGATGTTTGCTAAAGCTGGCCCGGGAGGAATAGTAATTAACATTAGTTATCTAGTAAACCTCTAAAGATAGCCCTGTGGCCACTTTCGAAGAATTATATGATTACTGTTGTTCTTTAATTTTGTGGCATCAGTATGAGTAATCTGTCAGGATCACCTTCTCTGCTATGTGTGCACTTTTAAAAAGTGGAGGTTGTTAGCTAGTACATGATTTTGAGTCTCTCTCTAAATTACCTCTTTGCTTTCAGTGCCATTTCCAAACTTTCTGCCATGGATTTATTTTGAGGACCTGCAGGCTCTTCCTGCAGTGTCACTGGGAGCATCTGCTTCAGTGTGTTGATTCAGAAAATAAGTCAACTTTTGTAGCAAGTCTCTTGATCACCTCCCATTCCTCTGCTTTGGGTTGCATAGAATCATAGAATTGTCAGGGTTGGAACAGACCTTAAAGACCATCTAGTTCCAACCCCCCTGCCATGGGCAGGGATCACACTAGATCAGGTAGCTCAGAGCCCCATCCAGCCCGGTCTTAAACACTTCCAAGGATGGGGCATGGTGGAGCAGCCTCAGACTGCACGACCTGGATTCCTGGGAATGGGAACCAATGGGAAGATGTGCTCCAGGGGTGCATCCAGGAGCAGCTGCAAAGGAGGTTCAACTCAGGTTGCAGCTCATCTGAAATAAAGAAAAAAACTGAAGTGCAGATTTCAGGTCCTCAGCACCAACTGCTTTGCTGTACAAATCCACTCCTGTTTGTATGTATGTTGTGGCTTAAACCCAGACAGCAGCCAAGCCCCACTCAGATGCTTGCTCACTCCTCCATCCAGTGAGGTGGAGGAGAGAATCAGAAGGGTAAAAGTGTGAAAACTTGTGGGTTGAGATAGACAGTTTAGTAGGTAACGGAAAAGCTGTGTGTGCAAGCAAAGCAAAACAAGGAATTAATTTACCACTTCCTATCAGCAGGCAAGTGTTCAGCCTTCTCCAGGAAAGCCAGGTTCCGTCACATGTCATGGTTACTTGGAAAGACAAACATCATCACTCCAAATATCCCCCTTTTCTCCTTCTTCCCCCAGCTTTTATTGCTGATCATGATGCCATTTGATATGAAATATCCCCTTGGTCAGCTGGGGTCTGCTGTACGAGCTTTGCCCTCACCCAGCCTCTTATGCACCCCCAGCCTGCTCACTAGCAGTGCAATGTGAGGAGCAGAAAAGGCCCTGACTGTACAAGCCACTGCTCAGCAGTAACAAAAACATCCCTGTTATCAGCCCTGTTTCCAGCACAAATCCAAAACGTATCCCCTTACCAGTTACTATGAAGAAATCTAACTCTTCCAGCCCAAATCAGTACAACATACTATATGTTAAAGTGGAGGTAGCTCTTGCCTCTGTGCTTGCTCACTTTGTAACACAAGTCATGCTGATTTTGTTTGGTTTAACCTTCTTTTTTTTTTTTTTTTCTGTATGTTTCTCTTTCTCTTCTTCCTTTGCTTATACTTATTTACAAGTAGTTTCAGACAACATTCAGCTTGACATTGTTTTTCTACCTGCAAGACGACATTTCTCCATTGCTGAAACACCAACCCTTAAAGACTGTATCATTCTGTATCATTCTAGATTGTCTGAATGTTAAGTTCTTTCTCTATCCTGTGTATCCTAACAATAAACACAAAATGTATATATAAAGTTCTTGCTTTTAGACTTTTGCTTGTAGACTGCAGACAAAGGCCCCAGGTTGGCAGAACTTGATAAAATTCAGTCTGGACTACTTAATGAGTAAGAGAAGCAACCTCTGACTGTCTTCAGAGACTTGGAGAAGGATGTTGGAGTCTTGCTGAGCGTGGAAAGATTTACTTTATTTTTAACTGAAGGTGAAAGGAGAATCAAAGGAATCCAGGACTACTTCAACACTTTTATGTGCATCTTATCACCTTGAAGATAATAAAGAGATAATCAATGATGAATAGACATTTTTCAAGAGCAAATTGTATCAAACTAATAAAATGTTCTCTTTGATAGACTAACCAGCCCAGGATAGATCTAAAGTAGATATGAAGCTTTCCAACAATGATACTAGAGCTGAGGAATAGGTAACCAGCAGCATTATAAACTCTCCTCAGAGGTCCTAAAGAGTAGGTTAGGTAGCCTCTGTGATGGCTGAGCAGGTGTTGAGAACATGAGCATAGCACCTGTGCTCCAGCTTGTGCACATTGCCTCTGTCACCATGTTTTCTTTTACTGGGGAGCCAAAATTGGGTGCAGACCTTTCGATGTAGTCCCACGAGTACTGAAGAGAGGGAAATAATCCCTCTTCTCAGCCCGCTCATGCAGCCCAAGAAGCTGTTGGCCTTCTTCGTTGCCAGGGCACATTGCTGGTTCATGGTCAACTTGGTGTCCAGCAGGATGGCCAGGTCCTTTTCTCCAGAGTTGATTTCTTGCCAGCTGGAACTCAGCCTACACTGTAGTGTGGGGTTAGTGTCTCCGAGGTGCACGGCTTTGTTATAATGTACTATATTAACAGACTGGCACACAGTATCAAGAGCAAACAATAATGTTAATATGACTAATCTATATCAGTTACAGTTCTCAAAGGGCAAACTGCAGATTACCACAGTATGTGCACCTTAATTTTTATAGTTTCAGTTGATTTGCTGTGCTAGATCAGGATATCCTCCAATCCAGGTACCATACAGTGTTGGCAGCGTTAACACCACAGTGATCTTAGATGGAGGAAATATGCTCTGTTTATCACCCTGTTATCACCGAGAAAGCCCCAGGCTGCACAATAACATTGTGCTTCAGGGAGAACTTTGGCTTTCATAAAGGCAAGATGATCTAACAATGGGAATTCTCTGTCTGAACACAGAAAATATCCCTGGATCCTGATGCAGAATTTCTTGTTATCCACAACCCCCCCTGCTCTTGCTCTAGGGATTTAAAGGCCAGATCCTGGATTAGGAGAGCAGAGCATGAGAAAACCCATCCCCTGAGTAGAAGTGTGCAATTTCCCTGATCTGGTACATAACTCTTGAAGGGCATCTGTGAGTTGATTGTCTTGTTATTTAGGTTTCATTTTAATTTTAATTACCTTGTTTGATGGAGATTTTAGAATCAAAGAAAATTAAATACTGCATAGTCACTGCATTTTAAATGGCCTTGTTTGAGGACAGAAGTGAGATTTTAATTAATAGAAAAATTTGTCTTAAAACTTTCCACCTCAAATTAGATTTACATGTTTTCCAAAAACAATAGAACCAGTTAATTTTACAAGTGTTTAGGAAAAACAAAATATTTGTAATTTTGGTTTTAATTTTTATTAGAAACCTGAAAATATTAATGGAAACTTAAAACAAATAAAAGTGCTTTTTTTAAAATGTGAAAATTAACTGGCACTTTATGACCAACTCTGGTATAAATGTTTATTAAGAAGTTTAAATGAGCAATGAAAAATTGATCACAGGAAAAAGAAAATATCAGTAGCACAAAATTCTATTCTAATTCTCATTGCAAAGACTTTGAATTATGGGAGCACTGCATAATTTTATCCTGTGGTGAATAATTTTTTTCTGATGCATAATCTCCTAGAAATACCACAGACTTTTTCCCATGTTCAAACCAGGCTTTCATACACTGCATCAGCCTCATCCGTAAACTCCTCTCCAGATAGAAGGTCACAAATTTTCAGAGCTGACTAATGTGCAGGGAACAGAATTTTACAAGGTACACTGAGTTTCTGATATGCAAAGCCACTCGCTGCTGTTGTGAAATAATTAATGCCCAAGAGGAAGTCAGATCGAAGGAAACCAGAGGGAAAGACATCAGACACATATGTCCCACTTTCCTTCTGCAGCACAGACTTGATAAAATGAAGCAAACTGATGACTAAAGGGAGATTCATCTCTGCCTCCTATAAGGGGCAGATGGGCAGTTGTGTCCCTGGAACACCCAGGGCAGGACACAGTTGAGCTGCCCAAGGTGCCCAATTAACACCCAAGTTCTCCATGCCTCTGGAGGCACTCCTTCTTAAATGGGGTGATCTTTTTTCCCATCAGCTTTGACTATCTCAAAGTTTGATGTTTCACATAGGTCACCTCGGTCCTCTCTCTGCTCATCAAATGGCATCAAATGCTACAGTTAGCCATTGGAGGGCAATCCTTGGGACAAAATAAAAAGTCCTCTCAATTTGCCAGTCTTTCTGCATCTCCCATAGAAGCCCAGAAGACTACCTTTCTATTCGACCTGCAAAACCAGATGTCTGACCTTGACAGCTGCAGTGAGGTGAGACAATTCCTGCCTTGACTACTTGCTTTCCCTGTGTAATAAAAGCAGAGGCAGGAATCCTTGAAGGCCCCAAGGAATATTGTGTTGGCCTTGGTGCATGCATATAAGATAGGCAGACAGGATCTCCTGGCTGTTTATTTTCAAAGGCACCTGTTGACCACGCAGGGAATTTAAATACTTGCTTTAGGAGGATGGTTTCACTAGATGCCTGACATTGAAATGTGAAGAAGAGTCACTCCCTCACGTAAGGCAGCCAAATTGCATGTCACTCACAAGCTGCTGGGGCCAGTGTGCTGGCTGTTTAACTATGGTATGTGAGAAAGACTTAGGTATGTCATAGTTACAGCTTAGACTGGTGCCCTTTTCTATGGTCACCATGTGGTGTGAAAGCACCCAAATGGATCCTGCCACCAGACTCAGCTCTGTTGCCCTTTGTAGAATCCAGGGCTCCTATCTAACTTCCCTTCGGCTAAAAATGCAGCACTTCAGCCTCCTTGACACCTGCTTCCCTACGTGTGCTCCTTCAGATCTCCAGTTAGCCAAGGAATGTCCCAACTGCTTAACTCTCCCACAAGCATTTGGGATCCCCAGATCTTTGTAAAAATACCTGCAGTACCTGCCAGGACTCCTGATATGCTTTTGAGACACTTGTCCTGCCTTTTGGTGAATCTGAGGTATGCTGTTGTTTTGCATCTCACCCTGTACTGCTTGCCTTCCTCCTTCCTATTTATTCCATATTGCCCACATACTGGTGAAGAACATCAAAGAGAGGTCACAGATTTGCTGTAGCTTTCTCTCCACTTCTCTACTCATCTTTCTTGAATGCCTAAGTGATAGAAAGCTTTTGTAAGCAGAGCAGTAAGCTAAGCAGTTTGGAAAGCAGTACATTACCCTGCTTTGTACAAGGATGCAGGACAAAATGGCACTCTTATTTCTTTCTGGATATAGCCTACCCTGCCGTGCTGCTCCCTCTCACCCAAAAGAGCAATTTGCCAAAGATGCGTTTTGTGAAATACAGCTTTGCAAGGTACAAGACTCTGATGGCCACTGTCCAATCCTTGGGTGCAGTGTGGTGGCTCTTTCAGTTCTGCTTTCCCAAGTCAGAGCCAGTGCGGTGTTCTGTCTAGACTGGTGATTTGATAAGCTTGGTGTATACAAATAAACATCTGTGCATAGGTATATTTGTAAAAATGCCGTTTGTAATGCAAGAAAACATTCACTATTCCGAAGAAATAGAATGCCCTAGGTTTTCATGTACGCTTCTTTCAAAATCATTCTTGCAGGTTTCCGTTAGTCTATGCAGCCATGTTGCCCTCTATTGACTTCGGTATGTTCCTGCAGCTTTCCTCTAGCTCCGAGTTGGAGCTGACTCTAGTTCTCAGGTCAGCTAGCCAGAAGATTTCTTGATGCAGTTTATCGTCCTGATACAGAATTATAGAATGGCTGATGTTGGAAGGTACCTCTGGAGATCATCTTGTCCACCCTCCTGCTCAAGCAGGATCACCTAAAGCCCAGCACAGTGTCTGGATGGTTTTTGAGTATCTCTAAGCATGGAGACTCTATAACCTCCCTAGGCAACCTGTGCCTGTGCTCAGTCACCCTTACAGTAAAAAAGTTTTTTCTGATGTTCAGAGGGAATCTTCTGTATTTCAGTGTATGTTCATTGCCTGTGGTCTTGTCACTGCGCACCACTGAGAGGAGCCTGGCTCCATCCTCTCTGCACCCTTCCTTCAGGCATACATTATGTATACATTGATGGGACCTCCTTGAGCCTTCTTTTCTCCAGGGTGAACAGTCCCAGCTCTCTCAGCCTTTCCTCATGGGAGAGATGTGATGCTCCAGTCCCTTCACCATCTCTGTAGCCCTCTGCTGGACTCCCTTTGGTGTGTCCATGTCTCTGCTGTACTAGGGAGCCCAGAATTGGACCCAGCACTCCAGCTATGTCTCCTCAGTACAGAGCACAGGGGAAGGATCACCTCCTTCAACCTGCTGGCAATAGTCTGCCTTGTGCAGCCTGGGATCCTTGGGAGCCTGCTTTGCTGCAAGGGGACATTTTATGAGTACTTCTTGAATGCAATAAAAAGCAGGAGTGTACTTGGGTACCATAAACTCTGTGCTCAGAAAAGGAGGGCCACAGCCAAAGAAAGGTTGAGTCATGCCAGGAGCAACAGAACAAAAAGCACTTGGATGATCATGGTTTACTACCACAGTCCTAAAGTCTGAGGATCCAATCTTTATGGTCTTTATAACTCAGAGATGTAAAATCACAGGAAAATATTTTAACAGGCTCCAAATTGCAGCAAAGTCCCCAGGAAATTTCAGAAAGGTAGCCCCAGCCACCACCACTCCAAATGACACACAATTAATGGGCAAGACTGGTGGGGTGTGACTGCCAGTCCTGAAGCAAATGGGATGTAGGGGTCCAGCCCTGTGTTCCCCACGTGCCTCTTCACCATCCCACTCTTTCCACCCATCAAGACACACTTTGACACTTTCTGCATTTTCCCAGGCCCCCTACACCTACATCTTGCTACTTCTGGGTCCAGAAGCAAACACCACACAAGCCACCTTCCCTTCAGTGGCCAAAGTAATCATCAGCATCTTCTCTAATTTGAGAAAACTTTATGGTGCAGCGTGAACCCACTGCTGAGCCTTCTGTCTGGGACACAGAGTGCAAAGAAATGCTGCATCTCTAGGGCGATTTCCCCATAAAGCTTTCCAGCAGCTCTGCTGGGGATTCAGCTTTGCCCTCAGAGGGACTAGGCAGCCATCTGCTTTGCCCCATCCTGTCCTTGCGCTTGCTATCCAGACATTGCACTCCTAGCAAGACTTGATGTGCCCAAAGTGTGTCCTTCAGCAGAGCTTTGAGTCATTTCTTGTTGCAGACGTTGTCCTTGTTCACTGCTAGCAATAAGAACCTGTTCATGGCATTTAGATCTCTGTCTGAAAAAAGGAATTAATTTCCCCAGAAATTCTGCTGCTGAGCACTGCTTGTGCAGAGGGGAGGGCTCTGGTACCCTGCTGTGCACCAGGGCTGCGAGGCCAGGGCAGTGGCCATGGGGAATTACAGCTGGTCTGCCAAGTACTTCCAGTTAGCTACAGCTGAAGACTGAAGATACATCTGTGTTCACGGTGGAGGAAGAAGGGCTGAGTTTCCTGAATGAATGTAATGAAACAAAAAAACCCTACATGATGAAAAAAACCCTACATGAGGAAAAAAAAAATCAGTCTTTTTTGCTTTTTATTCTTTTTGGTCTGCTCATCAGTGAGGATGGGAGGAAACAATGGGGCCATGATGCTTTTGCTGCAGACATTGAGGAACTTCAGGATGCTTTCTTGTTAGCCAGCCTAAGAGTTACGGGTTTAAATATTAAAATATCAGGCACACCCAGTCTCCAGTGTTACTGGAGGTGCAGTCAGAAAAATGCTCATGTAGAAAGACAGAAGAGGAAATCTGTCCACTGAAGACGGCCTTTCATTTTGAACCCAGGAGCTTTCACACGGTGTTACTAGTGCTGGTGCCTTCATTAACTAATGCACTTTGAATGGGTCTGACTGTATTTTATTAATGGATGAATTGCTCTTCTACCGGGTGGCTCCTCTCAATAATTTAAGTCTGCTCCAATCAGAAAAGCTGCCATTTATCAATATTATGCCTCCCTTCTAAGGATTCTTCAAAATTTGTGCTTAATAATGTGCTTCTCTGTAAGGGAAATAACAGAACACTGCCACCTCATGGAAATCTGGATTTTATGCCAGAAATTAGAAAGTAAGTCTAGGAAATGTGAAAACTTTTTTTTTTCTTGGAAAATATTTTCAGTTTTGGGCCAGAGGGGCAATTAAAGTTATGAACGATGTTGCGTGTTACTTACCTGAAGTCACATTTAGATGTTTTTAGCAGAAATTGAACAGAACATTGCACATATTCTAAATGAGGTGGAAATCAGTAAGAAAATGGTCTTGGCCTGTTGCTATTTCCCCACGGACAATGAAGGATTTAGGTTTTCAAATACTGACGTGCTGAAGTGCAAACAAGAGCGGAGGCGGGGCTTGCACTCGTTTGTCTAGAGAACAAAGAGTCTGGAAGAATATAAAAAGTGTGAACTTGAAATTACAATTATAAAAATGTCTCGATATTCTATTTCATTGTTTTCCAGATTAAATAAATTGAAAGCAATTATTCCAAGCCGCTTGAAATTGTTTCCAAAATGATGTATCTTCGCTTTCGTATTTTAGAATATTTAAGAATTGACTGTACGTACATTTCACTGTCATCTAGATGGAAGAGGTTTCATTCCGAGAAACGAAATGTTTACTTTCTCAGTCTGTTCCCAAGTTTTGAGTCATTAGATGTGGGTTTGCCAGCTCCTTCGCTTGCGCTGAATATTTATGTTTGCAATGCCAGGCTGGGCTGCGCTGGCCGCGTGCAGAGCCGCCCTGGGAGTGCCCTGCCCCTTTAAGAGCCTCATCTGCATGTCCCCGCCCCGCCTACTTAGGCCCCGCCCCTAACCCCTCCCGCAGCGCTGCGCCGGGCGGCCGCCTCCGCCAGGGGACGCCGTCGCCCGCGGCCCGGCCGCCGCTCCCCTCCCTCCGCCGGGCACTGCGCCTGCGCGAGTCCGCGGAGACCTTGGAGCGGCTGCTGAGGGGCGCAGGCCGGCGGCGGCGGCTGGGGACATGCAGCGTTGGGGACGCGTCTCCTGCGCGCTCGCTCGGGTACGGCGCCGGCAAGAGGCTGCGCTGCGGGGAGGGGGCGGGCGGGAGCTGACCCGCGCCACCATCGGCAGCTCGGGCCTGGGCTTTCCTCACGCCACCCCCACCCCTCGCCAGTAGCGAGCGGGAGGGCGGGCGGGCGGAGCCGGAGCAGGCGCCCTGCGGCGGGCGCGGCGGGCGCGGGGCTTGGCTGCGCTCCCTTCCCTATCCTCCCCTCGCTTCTCTGCTCTTCGGCGGGAAGGAGAATCGCTCCTCGTCTGCCTCGGCTCTGCTGAGGGGACGCGGTGCCCGCGGAGTCGCCTGGCTCCTGGCAGGAGTCGCGGCGCCCAGGAGGCGTGGGCTGGGTGTCTTGTCCCTGCTGCCGTGTAATTCCGGGTCCTCCCGAGGGCGGAGGAGCGGTGCCCCGACCCGCGGCAGGCTGCGGCCGGGTCGAGTACGGCGTCAGGGGCGAGAACCTTCGTGGCTGTGGAAGCCGCCCGCTGTCAAGGGTTGTTGCCTCCCGCCTTTTGGGCTGCCGGGGGCTTCAGGAATACTTTCGGGAGGGTTCTCTACTCCCGTTACAGGATGATGTGCCCGTCAGGCGGTTGTAGCCGCTGTGCCGTGCTGTCCCCACTGCAGTTAAAAACCCTTGCCCTCCAGAACCACCTCGAGTGTTGCCTGTTCCCGGGAAGTGGCTGCAGGGGGTGGTTATGGAACAAGACTCTTAATGAACTCGTGTGGCTGTCTAGTTTATGTCATTAAGTGGTTTGAGAGCCTTGTGGGAAGGGTTGAACGTTTGAGTGGTTAGAGGCAGCCTTAGGTGAGGCTGACATGCAAACAGGTGTGATGATGGGCTCAGGCTGCAGAGCAGGTAGATGGCAGAGCAACTTCTGCCTCTTGTTCATCAGGGCCCTCGAGTCTGCTTCAGCCGTGTTGTTCCTGTTTTGGTTAACTGGTGACTCTAACTGTGTGTCAGTGGACTGCTTATTTTTGTTCAAGGGTAGACTTCAGCTTTTAAAGCTTAAGGTTTTTTTTCTAGAGAAGCCATTTTGATCGAATTCATCATGGTCTCCAGGGAATTTGTGCAGTATCGCAGAGGACCTATGCTGATCAAGGTAATTAATTGTAATTTCTTGGGGGTTGTAAACCAAAAAACAACCCAGAGAAACAAAAGCTGTGCTTCAGACTCTGAAATCAGACTTCTGGGTGACAGTGAAATCCATGTCAGCATGAAGATTTAGGTGGAAAGTAGCAGTTTATTTGATAATAAGCTAAAGCTATAAATAGAGTTTGAACTTTATGTAACGTAAGAACAGTGATGGTAATTAATATTCCACAGGAGATTGTGGTTACAAGATATGAATTAGGTACGAAGTTCATAGCTGCGTTCATTATCAATAGAAGTCGCATAGATGTGTCAAGCCATATTTTCTCCTTTATAAACTCCTGATATTATGGTATTCAGTAAGTATTTATCTTTTGCATTAAATGGCAACAGCAGCCATAAGGGAAAAATGTTGTTATAAACTATCCAGACATCTCGGGTTAACTTCTTAAAGGATTTGTAGCAAGAGGGGTAGGTCAGTCGGAATTCAGTTTCTTCATTTCACTTTAAATTTACTTTCCCTATAAAGTTTAAGACTGGCTAGTTTTATTGCAGAGTGAATACCTCCCCGCAACCCTTCCCTTTATCCAGAAAGTTACTTCCAGATGTGAGGTGTAATTCACTTATCTAAACCTAGTTTATTAACTCGTGTCATTTTTAGTAGCTGGTTTTGCTTTTTTTTAATAACTATTTTTTCAAAGATGAATTATTTCAGAAATTAGAAACTAGTAATCATGCAGTAAAATTGTAATTGCTGAAACAAAAATAACTCAAGTGTTCTCTGTTTCAGTTGATGCCGATGTCACGGTTATTGGTTCTGGTCCTGGAGGATATGTTGCTGCTATCAAAGCAGCTCAGCTCGGATTTAAGGTGAGACCTCACTCAGCAGAATATTCATCCAGATGAACTCGAAAGGTGTTTATGTAGTACTGAAATTCTGCTGCTACATCTTGAGCCACCAGATGCTGTTGACATGTTGGTAGTCTTTCTTTACCTTGCTTACCCAGATTATGCAGAAGTTGAAATGGAGGTGTGAAGGTATTACTATCTATAGCCTTCCTGCTGACAAAGCTGATTAGGACAGCTTGCTTTTGATTGGAAGTGATAACTGAGGTGGGTTTATACTCTCGTGGAAGAGGAGGTGGGAAAAGAATTCTAGAGAGGAATTTTTCTTCCAACAAATTAAAAAAATATGACGGTGACAGAAAGGCCACTCAGACTGAGAGAACTCAAAAAAAGGAAAAAACAATATTAAACTTTTTGAATGTGAGTAGAAGAACTGTGTTGCCATTTGAGAATTTTGGAGGTGAAAAGGTATCTGTGGAAATACTGTAGTACTACTTTCACCTCTGTTGTTCTGTTGTCTTGGAATGGCTTTTGAAAGAGGCAGCTTTTATGTGATGTGTACCAATGAGGTGTCAATTATTGTGAGAGTTATATGTGCTTAATTCTTTTCAGATTTTCTAAACTTAATGAAAATATGGGTGTGTCTTCAGCAGGGTATTTTTTTTTACCTTCACTCCTTAATATGAGACCATTTCATGCTTTTGGCGGTGCATTATTCTTTGTAATTATTTTGAAATCTGAGAAGGCAGTGCTAGCAGTCTTGAGCATGTTCCTGCTGGCTGATATATCCCAGTGCTTCTGAATTATGGCAGAGGGACTTCATGACAAAAACGAGTTGATTAGACCATGTGGTAAGGGCAGGAGCTCCTCTTGACAAAGGGAGTTCCAGTGAAGCACTGGAAAGGGGGGGCCCAGATAGTGTGTAGTTTTCATCCTGGGATGTTTTCAGAACTTGGCGGTACAAGGCAACGAGCCACCTGATACATCCTTGTTGTAGGTGTTGACTGTGTTCAGAGCAGGAGGTTTGACCCGATGGCCTCCAGAGGAAGTCCCTTCAGCCTAAACTTTCTGTAATTCTGAGTGTTGTCCCTCACTTGGGTCATTACTCCTGCAGTTGGGATTCAGTGACAACTCTTTGGGTATCTTTCAGTTTTCTGATGTGTAACTGTTCCAAAATAGAAATGCTGGAGATTCCATTATGATTTTTGCATCTGCCAGTGACTTAGTGAAAGTAACCAAGTTATCCACATTTATAAATTTTGGTTTAGTCTTAATAAATATTTTTGAGTTTAGTTGTATGTTGTTACTGAGCTATACCTGAGAAAAAAGGTGTTCAGTGCTACAGATTTTAGTTGAGATTCAGACCTTCTGCCACATCAGTTCATGTTTATTTATTCTAAAGCTATTTTTTGTGGCTGTGTGCCTGCTTTTCTTGAAGCAGTGCTGTCGTTGGGTTCTTCATATCTGTGAGTAACAACAAGTTGCCATATACAAGGAGGTTAAAAAGTGCCCTGGATTCTGGTTTTTTTCCATTTTTTTTATACTGCTTCACAACTAGTTGGAGTGTGCAAAATACTTGTACATGCTTGCATGTGTCACCTGTGGCACTGAATAAACCTCAAGGATGTTTATGCTATCCTTCAGGAATGTAGGAGATATTTCTGTGAGGCTGGCAAAAACATTGATTCTATAGTTACCATCCGTGGAAGAAACTGAGTGTGCTCTCTCGATTTACTGAACTTTAATCTTCAGCTTTAGTTCTGTGTGTGCTAGCACAAGTATTATGTCCTTGTGTCACCACCACAGCATCCCACAGCCAGCAATGTTCTCTGGGCATTGGCTTTCCAACAGCTTTGCTTGGCCTTGTTGGTGAAGTTGATGTAAAGTGGATGAGGCAGAACCTCCTTGTCAGGTGAAGGTAGGAGCAGTCTGTGCTGTTTGATCCATAGTGCTGCTTGTAAAGCGCTTGGATCGTGCATTCCTGTGCTTAAAACAGGAGGAAGGATAGACAGGGAAACAGTGTGTCTCTCTGTGTTTCCGTGCTTTGATACAGGGAATTCTGCTCTGTGTTAGCATCACTTCTAGTTTAACACAAGAGCAGTAATTTAAGGAATTGTAAGGCTTACACCTGGGTAGTTACTTCACAGTGGATTGGAGCTTTTATGGTATAAACCACGGAGCTGGTATTTTGAACTTGTATGTCACTTGCAAAGAAAGAGATGCCAATTCTTTTGCTTCTATAATAAAGGTTTGTGATGCTCTTCTCAAGTGATCTGGTTGTACTTGAAGTTTTGTCAGTTTTTTCCTTTGCACACTTTGATGTTGGCAAGTTGATGAGGAGCAGATGAAATATTTTCCATCCCTGTTGATACTGACCTTATTTTTGCTTGGTTTACTTTACTTGATTTTTGTTTTTTCTTTGTTTATAGGTATTGGCAAGATCTTATAGCAATGGGTCTTGCAGGATAGCATGTCTAGAGAGGGGAATATTGTTTCTGGTTTAGAGGATTTTGCTGTATTTTGTTGTTCTTTTGCTGTGTGGTTTTTTGGTTTTGTGTTTTGCTTTGTTTTTTTGTTTGTGTGGGAATCTTTTGCATGATTTATATTTTTTGCTTTTTGCAGGTTTTTTTTTTGTTTTGCTTTTAATATTAAGGGGAACTTCTTTCACAGAACTGAGTGTTGTATTTAATTGCTGCAACTTTGTGGATTTTTGAAGTGGAAGAACAACACTTAGACTTGTATGAAAGTATAAAAGGTGCAATGGGAAATGTAGAATTTTGGTAGAGAATTTTGTTGCAAAGAGCCATTTTGTGGCTTTTAAGTTAGGAAAATGAGGGAGGCAAAATCTGAATGACAAATCTAGGAACAAAATCAATGAGAAACTTGTAGAGGAAGAGTTACTAGATAAATGCCTGGTCTTTGTCATAAATTCTAATTTCTGAGATTTTCTCCTTTTTCCTCAGACTGTCTGTGTAGAGAAGAATGAAACATTAGGTGGAACCTGTTTGAATGTTGGATGTATTCCGTCAAAGGTGAGTGTATATGGTTTGTCATAAGTTCATTAAAAACAACAGATATTCTATGCATTACTTGGAAAAAGATGAAGGAGTTTCTCAAGATGGACATACTTTCCTTAAAAATTCAAACTGTAATCCAAATGAGCTGAGGATCCAAATAAATGCAGGTAACACAAAGGGTTAGAACGTTTATGATCAATAGAAGTGTTTTGTTTGCAAACTGTGTTTTGTGGGCTTTCTCAGATGAGACAGAGGAAGAGGATTAAAATGGGAGTTAGATACAGATCTTGTCACTCTGAGCTGTGGAGCCTGTGTTGTAACCAGTGATGTCTGCTGGTTTGGATGGTTATCATCTCTGGTAATCTACCTTAGCTATTTCAGATGGTTGTACCATGTAAACTTCTTGATCACCTCATATCAATTTGTTCAAAAGAAACCTGTAGGGTTTTAATAAACCTGTACAGGGTGATGTTTTTACATTAAAGGAATGCTGAACTCTGTCACTAGAAGTAGAGAAAGTAAATCTAAATTAAAGGGAGAGAGGCACTCCTGAAAGATCATGGAACCCTGGTTTTGGCTGGGTGCATCATGTTCTGAAGAGAGCTGTTGCTCTCTGCTGAGTGTAGAAAGAGCCTAGCTGATTAGATTTTGGAATATTTGTCCAAGCTAAATTAGTATTCTCACCAGACCAAAAAGATTGCCTGGAAGGTGGAGCTGGTATTACTTGTGTGGAGTAGTGCAGGTGAGGAGGTAAAAGGGAGAGTCCAAGGCATGCACTGCAAAAGAAAGAATAAATTCAGAAGAACCTAATATTTGATGTTGTCAATCCAGTTTTAAGTAATTTCAGAACTAGGGCCTGGTAAGAACAGTGCTGTTGCTAGATGGAAGGAGTCTGCCTCATGAGCACCCAGCAGGTGAAGGAAGATGCTGGTAACGCCAGGTTTGTAATGGGTATAGTGGCAGACACAATATTCTGAGATCCACTCCTGTCTTGCAGTTTCTAGTATGATTGCTCAGAGAGGTTCCATTAGCATGGCAGGAGAAAATACAGTAAAAATACAAAGCTTTGTGAACAACAACATAATTTTCCTAAATATTTTAATAATAGTTCTGATCAAGTTTAGAATATTGTAATATACTGAGGCAAAACTCAGAAATGAGGTGTTGATATACACAGTGTTACTTTAAAAGTTTGGAACTCTGCTAGGATCTATTTATTCTTGAGGTTTTTTGGGTTTTTTTTAATTCTTTGAAGTTCTCATAAGAATACTTCGTACCCATGGCTAAACTTAGATGCTATCCACAAGTTTCTTTTGAATATGGATAAGCTCTGTAAGTGGATACATAGACTGGATACACTGAGGCAGTAACAAATTACTCAAACGTTCCTTTCCAGAAAGCCACCCAACACGACGCATTGGGCATGGAATTTTTTTCCTTTCTATTTGCTGAAGTCTTAAGTTATTGTCTGTGTCTTTAATTAATGTTGGATGTTACAAATTCGGGGTTGTGACAGCTGTGTGAAACGGGCAAATGAAAAGGGAATGTTGATAAGAGTCATAAAAATGGAATTATCTTACTCTGATAGTATTAGTTTTACTCAAGCATGTGTATATAAGGCAGGTATCTCAAAACCTGCTTTGAATCTTTCACTGTACTTGCTTTAAATGTCAGCCTGCAGACTTGCACTCATCCTTCTTGCAAAGCCATTGACAGTTCCGTGTTTGGGGTGGCTATAGCGAAAGACAGAACTTTTCTTTCTCCCTAACTCTCTGCTATTTCTAATCAAAGTACAGTTATGGAGGCACTGCATTTCAAGCTGTGGATTTATAGACATACGTACAAGAACCATTCTAATCTTATCTTTGAATTCGGAATGTCCAGTGACCTGAGCTGACTCTAAGCCGCATAGCGTGGGCTCAAGTAGCTACGCAGTTGTGGTAACTTCAGCACAACAGCTCACTACAAAATTTAAGTTGCGTACATCTGCACAGGCTAAAATTTTACCAGGTATTTCAGTATAGATTCTCCCCATCCAGTTTCTCTGTATCCTTTTTTCTTTTTTTTTGACAAGTAGTCTCTTGTCCAGGGTAATAAGGAAACTCTCCTGTGAATCTGTCAGAATCATCTTTCTTTCCTGTACTTAAAGTCTGTTCCATATTTTTTTTATTATCCCCATGAAGTCATTACAATTTCTCTGGTGAAAGGAGCAAAAAGGATAGGTGTGAATTTAACTGTTTTCTTTTTTTTTTTTAATGTTAAATATGTAACTTTATAAAACACTTCAGTAAGAACTACTGTGTACAGTTTCTATGTTTGAAATACACCTCTTTTAATATGTACACATCAGACTTTTTCTTAATAGTGAGAATGATTTACAAATAATACCAAGTTTTCTTTTTTCTTGATAATATAAATAACTAATTCAGTTGTGAACATATGTCCCAATTAAACATTTCTCTGTGTGTATTTTAGGCCTTGCTGAACAACTCACATCTGTATCACCTGGCCCATGGAAAAGATTTTGCTAACAGAGGAATTGAAAGTAAGTGTGAAGAGCAACTAGTCCATACCTGTTGACGTAAATGGTTTCCATCAGCAATCATTCAAATCTGGATACTATAGTTTTCTGGTTAGAAAACTTCTTAGACTTATAAATAATACCCTTTATCTGGCAGTTGGTGGGTTAGGGACATGTGTCTGCTCCTTGAACCCTGTATCATGGATAGATAAGTTATATTTGAAAAGTGTAATGCTGCTTTTTAACATAGCAGTTGTTGAATGTAACCTTTAGCATTTAGTAGGGCCATTCAGCTGCACATCTTACTGTGGCAGCTGTTCATTGTCTTTGTTAACCCCTTTAAATAAAAACACTGCCATGCTTGATAGAAGTCTTTTTTTTAACCTTAGTTACAGGCATCCGTTTGAATCTAGAGAAGATGATGGAACAGAAGAGTGGTGCAGTGAAGGCCTTAACAGGTGGAATTGCTCATTTATTTAAACAAAACAAGGTTAGTTTGGATTGTATACTGAGGTATATCAGAGATTTTTTTTTTTTCCCTCTGTTCTGAATTTCTTGCTTTTTACACTTTCATATTCTTGACACGTAAATTAATTTGAATGACTGACCTGGCAAGTTTGGAATTTAAATGCTTCTCTTCTAGGAAATTTTTTAATGAGCAGTTGCTTCTTTCTTTATCTACTTAATAATATACAGTTACTTTGTGATTTGTACCAGGTGGTGATGCAGAGGTACATGTTAGCAGCCTCTTTAAAGCATCAGTGAGATTCAGATTAAATGTAATATAACATACAATTAATTTGAATCTGAATTTACTGTGTTCTGATTACTAAAGGTTGTACATGTATCTGGGTTTGGAAAAATAACTGGCAAAAACCAGGTCACTGCAACCAAAGAAGATGGCAGCACACAAGTCGTCAATACAAAGAATATACTTATAGCCACAGGCTCAGAAGTTGCTCCCTTCCCTGGAATTACCGTATGTATTTGAAATCTTAATAGTATTTTTTTTTTTTTTCTAATGTGCTATATTCACATCATTTAATATGTAGTAATTTTTTGCATCTGATTGCACTGTGTGTTTTATATATGAATGTGTAGAAGAGATTGTAAACCTCCCTTTGTGGATTTCTTTGTCATTAGATTGATGAGGATAGTATCGTGTCATCCACTGGTGCACTGTCACTGAAAAAAGTTCCTGAGAAGATGGTTGTCATTGGTGCAGGAGTCATTGGTGTGGAACTGGTGAGAGGATATTTAAACCACTTGGTCTTTAATTTATAAAGGAACAGGGTGTTATTTTTTTTATTGTATTTGGTTGTGTTGTTGTGATTAAGAGATGTTTGGCTGAGTGAGTTGTACTGAAGCTGTTCAGACTTACAGCCTGCTAGCTGCCTTTTCTAGCAGAAAAGCTGGGCTAAGTGTAGGATCAGTACTCCTGCAGATGCTGAGCTAAGCAGAGTAATGAAAGAGAAACCTACAGGGAAAGAACTTCCTTTTCTTAAGGGAAGTTCATTTTAAGCCAGGATAAATTCTTGTGTGTAGCAGTTAATCTCATGAAATTTTTATGCGATACAATTGTACGCCTCCTGTCCGACAACCAAAGGAGCGGAGATTTTGTAATTGATCTTGGCCTGAGTCCTTTGGCCTCAAACCTGCATAGTTCAAAAAGAATGTTTATTTGCTGGTCTTGCAACTCCTTGAGAATTTGCACATCTCCTTAGTGGTTGCTTGGCCTGTCGACCGTTAAGCAGGGGAAGAGTAAGCAAAGTGAAATACTGTATTGATTGGATGTGGGTAACCACAGGTTTGATGGTGAAGCTGGTGATGGTGGTTATGGTTATAAGTACATACAGAGGCAACAGTGGTTCCATTTTATTGCATGAAATTTCATTAATGTGGTATTGTTTAGATTTAATCTGTAGTGGAATTAGAACACCACAAGCAATTTCCTATGGGTTTTCTGATGTACATTCAAGTTATTTAATTTTTATTTTTTTTTCCTGTAACCTAAACCATGCCTTATTTATACTTAATTATTTTGTTAGCTGTTTATTTAAAAGCTTAATTCTTAATTCAATTATTGAAATTTTGGGTATGCAAACAAGCAGTGATAAATCCGTTTTTGTGGAAAGGCTGGGGGAATTTTGACATGTTTTATTCTGTCTACACTGTAACATTTGTAAAAACTGATCAGTTTGCTGTTATGTGTTGTGTTGCTTTAGAAACAGTCTGTGCTAAATTTTCGAGTACAGAAATCTGAAGTTTGCTTCTCAAAAGGTTTTTTTTACCTATATTGTTGTGACTGCAGGGTTCAGTTTGGCAACGCCTTGGTGCAGACGTGACAGCTGTTGAGTTCATGGGCCATGTTGGTGGAGTAGGAATTGACATGGAGATCTCTAAAAACTTCCAACGTATTCTTCAGAAACAGGGATTTAAGTTTAAACTGAACACCAAAGTTACTGGTGCTACCAAGAAACCAGATGGAAAAATTGATGTAGCGTAAGTCTTTTAACGCAGAACTAAAGGAATGTATTATTCCACCCAATCCATCAAACATACTCAAAAATAACAGTCTGATAATATTTTTTTAAACAGGAGAAAATAAATTTGGGATGAAACTTAATTCTTTAAAGACCTGCTAGTATAAAATCAGTATTGTTATAGAAAGATCAGGAATAAAACCAGAACTATAAATCATTCTTTTCATGGAAGGTCTTTGCTTCTGTTATGATTACCATAAATATCATGATTATTCATACAGTCATTTTCAAGCCATTAATTCTTGGCTGCTTACAGGAAGAGGTATTTTGTCCGTATCTCCTCTTGTCTCAGAAAAGTGTGGAAGAGATTTTACTGGTTTTGAGCAGAAATAAATGAAACTACCCCAGTGTCTTTTAATTGCCACACTCAAGCCCCTTCGATTTACATATGAACAGCTTATGTAGAAACATGTAAAGCAAATTTGCCATCTAAAAGTGCATATTTGTGCACTACTGCTGTTCTTGTTAACGTATTCTCTATGAAGAAACTAGTTTGAGTTTTAAGAAAATTCTTAATGTTACTTAACAGAAGTAAATGTTTTTTCACTGGAATCTGAATATGGTGACTTGTATTTGCTGTATCACCATAGCTCGGGATAGTCTGTCCTCCACCACTACAAGGGTTCTGGACTTGGGCTTCTTTACACACCACGATGATGGTGGTTGGAGCTCTCATGTAGTCTGTTTCTACATTTAAGAGTTTCATTTTGGTTCAGCAGTGTGCTTTTGAAACACACTTCCTCCCTATCCTCGCTTACCATGCTTTAGTTCTTGTGCTGTCAGCACATGAACTGAACTTGTTCTGGGTGCAATTTAACACAACGATGCACTTGAGGGGCGCATCTGATGCAGGGCAGCTGCTAAAACAGGGTTGGTTCTTGGGCGTGAAGAAAGCTTGCTCAGAATATGTGGCCCTACCCCACCCCAAAATATATACAGGTTGGATGTTGAGTACTCGGCACCAGTTATTTTGCTGTACAGATTTGATCCTATCAGGTCATGCTACTTGCTAGTGGATACACAGTCTGAATTTCTGTGTCTGAGTTGTTATCAAATTTAGTACAAGTTATTGTCCCTTCCTCCCTCTTCTACAAAAAAGTGTGGGTCAGAGAGTGCAGCTGTTTTGGATGCCAGATCCAGCCAGTAGGTCACCATCTGGATCGTATTAGTGACTAGTCAGAGAAGTACAGTGCTTAAAGTTTACAGCTTAGCATTTTTGCTGCTTGTTTTTCTATAGGATTGAAGCTGCTGCTGGTGGCAAGGCAGAAGTAATAACTTGTGATGTGCTCCTAGTTTGCATTGGTAGGCGTCCTTTTACAAAAAATCTTGGTCTTGAGGATATTGGAATTGAACTTGATAAGAGGGGGAAAATCCCAGTCAATAACAGATTCCAGACCAAAATTCCTAAGTAAGTAAGACTAAATATTTTTAACTTTTTGTTTTTTAAGCAGAACTCTTACTTTTAAAAGTTTAAACTACTAAAGCACTTTGTTTTTAATTGCAGAATATAGTTTTCTGAAAGGAAAACTCAAGATTTCTGTTTATTTCAGGAACTCGGATTTTTAGTCAACCTTTGAAGTTTTGTAATTTAAAAGTCACTGTGTGTATTTCATGTCACTAGTACTTATGTAAATTTGGTCATTTTGTGGAAACTTCTTTTATACTAATGTCTTTTGGAATTTAGTATTTTAATCTATTTCAGTTAGAGTTTTCAGTAGCATGTTTCAAACTGAGTATGTTATAAAGTAGCCTAGGTGTGCTAGGATGTTTTTAAACTGTCTTATTCTGTTTCATTGGTCTGATAGCATCTATGCTATTGGTGATGTAGTTGCTGGACCTATGCTGGCCCACAAAGCTGAGGATGAAGGCATTCTTTGTGTAGAAGGGATGGCTGGAGGAGCAGTTCACATTGACTATAACTGCGTGCCCTCGGTGATATACACTCACCCCGAAGTGGCCTGGGTTGGCAAATCAGAGGAGCAGCTGAAAGAAGAGGTACTGGTTGTTTTCCTCTCAGACAACTGTTTTTCCACCTTGGGTGTGGTTTCATTGTCTACCTACTTTTTCCAGAAGACTTTCTGCACCTGAACTTATTACTCAGAGTGTACAGTTGAATGATTCCCTCCTGCACGCCACTCTCCCAAGGATCACAGTTCTCTGTAATGATTTCTATTCTGTGAAGTTGTTATTGTTAATTTGCTAATTATTTCTTTTTTTAATACCCCCTTACACCTCTTATGGTGGTTATTCTTATGCATTGCTCTGTATGTATCTTACGTGTCTTTTTTTTCCTGTATTACTTCTGTTCTTGTACTTACCAAATTGTCTGTATGATTACGTTGTTCTTGTTGCTTATTAACTCAGTAACACATCCGTTTTATAGGGTATAGAATACAAAATTGGGAAATTTCCATTTGCTGCCAACAGTAGAGCAAAGACAAATGCTGACACTGATGGCATGGTGAAGATACTTAGTCAAAAATCAACAGACAGGATGTTGGGCGCTCACATTTTAGGCGCAGTAAGTATTGTAAACAGTGCTGCCCTCTTGGCCTTGTAAGGGCCTTTCATTTAGTGTTGCACAGTTGCATTCTGAATCTGATTCTCATAATTTCTGGTAGGAATCCATAGTAAGACATTATGCTAGTTATTTTCTCTCACAATGCCAGTCATTTAAAAATCAACGTGCCTTGAAGGAAGCACAACCTAGGTTTATCAATGTGAGACAGACTAATTTTCTTCACTGGGAAAGGGCTGGGTGAAGATCTTGATTGTGGATATGAATGCTAAAAATGTAATGGGAGATTTCACTATTTTTGACTCTCTGAAATGTTTTATCAGTAAATATGTAAATACAACAAATAAAATTGAAGGTACAGATGTACCTACAGATGCTTTTGTTTATCTAGTTACCTGTTTAACTTTCCAGGAGGGCATTGAAGTCCTGGGGAGGCTTTAGCAGTGATACTGTACCCTGTAGCTTTCAGAATGTCAGTATTATCTGACCAGTATCTTGTAGTGGAGAAATGCCCAGATTTTGCACAACTCTCAGTAATGAGAGAACAAATACTCTCATTTAGAATTATATTTAGGTTTACACTAGGCTTGAGCACAGTCACCAAATAGATTAAGTACTTACCACTTACGATAGAACACAGATGGAGTTCTGGTTATAATACAACTTTTCTTTTTTAGCAAAAGAATACTTACTTAGAAGGAGAACCTGGACAAACACATAAAGGTCTGTGCTAATTACAAATACTATTAAATTACAGGGTGCTGGTGAAATGGTTAATGAAGCTGCCCTCGCTATGGAATATGGAGCATCATGTGAAGATGTAGCCAGAGTGTGCCATGCCCATCCAGTAAGTTGTTTTGCTGTTTTCCTGTTTTATTGTGGGGTTGTTTGGTTTTTTTGGTGTGTGTTTTTTATTTGTTGGTTGGTTTTGTGTTTGTTTGTTTTGGTTTTTTCCCTAAATGGACTGTTGGAACACCGGGGTTACACAGACATGCTATAATTACATGTAACTATTAATGACTTTTACCTTTTTGTCTTTGCTCTTCACAGACAGTGTCAGAAGCCTTCAGGGAAGCAAACCTAGCAGCATCTTTTGGCAAAGCTATCAACTTCTAAAATGAAAGAGCAGATCTTTGTACCTGCATAGTACATCTCTGAAAATGGACTGTGGGCCCTTACGGAAGGATGAGTCTGAGGATTTTAGGACTGAATTAAGTGAATCTCTTCATTTTAAACAGCATACATTTAAACAAGTAGAGTTTGGAACAAGTGGAATTATCTGGTCTCTGTAAATTAAATACTTAAAATTACATGTTTATTTACATGATGAATGTTGCAGAAAAACAGCCTGACAGAACTCTTCTCTTTTTCAAAACCAAACATTTCGCTGCTGCATGGGATTATCAGTTCTGCTGGTCAAAACTCTGGACGAGTGTCCAGCATACCTGGTGTTTTCTTATTTGAAGTAGTGATAGACTAAACCAGTTGAATGCTGGCACTTAAAATGCCACTGGCACTTAAAATGCCACTGTCACTTCCGCACAAAAATGTTTCAGTCTGAAAGGATTAACTTTAGTATTTAACTTACTTCTTGCATACGAGTAGCAAAACTTGTTTTGACCTAGCAGTGTTAGGGTGTTGGGAGAAGAGGGGCTCATGTACATCAATTAAAACAATACTGACTTCTAAAGAGAACTGCTCTGTGTGTGTGTGATTCTCCACATCATGTTTTCATATTGAAAACTCGGGAAAAATTGAGTGCTGGTGGATAAGTGAAAGATTGAAGAAAAATTAGTTTTACTGCTACGTAATCTTTTTTTGCTTATAAAGCTTCTGTTGTCCAGCTCTTTTCAACTTGAAATGCTAAAAGTGGGTAGTGAAGCAGCACTTGTTAAGTGCTATGACATGAGGGTTATTCTCCACCTTCCACACCTAAGGGTTGCAGTGTCAGCTCTCCACACAAGATGTACTTTCTTCTCTTCTGTTTTCTATTTTGTGCTCTCTTTCTGTCTCTTCTGTAGCAAGAGAGCTTAATAAATATCTAACATGTCTGGAGGGTCGTCTTGGATTTTGTTTGCCGATTGGCCCTGTTGCTCCTTTTAGTGTCTACGTTGTCAAATGTGAAGAAACTCACAAACAAATGCCATCCTTGGAAGATCCCTAATGTTTATATGGAATGTGCCCAATTCCAGTAGCTCAGTTTAAGTTCCATTTTGCAAGGTGCCATTTTCTTTTTTGCTTGTTTGTTTGTTAGGCTCTTCTGCCTTGAAGTAAACATTAATATTTGCTGGTATGTCCTTTTTCATGATGTTGATGGAATGAGAAATGTACATTCAGAAAATGGTGCAAAAACTGCTTGGTTTTGTGTATAGACAAGATGGTCATATCCTTCTACCCTTCTTGGAGCTTCTTAGTCAAGTATTGATCTGTTATCCATACCGAATGATGGAAAAAATATATGCCAACATTACCATTTTATGAAGTGTCAGTTGAACAACAAACACCAGTGATCCTGTCCTTCATTTCAATTCGTATTTTTTAGCTCCTGTTTTAAATGTAGTGGTGTTAAACCATGACTTATCACCAGGACAGGAGAGGATCTGATTGATGGATATGCTGGGTTAAGTGAGTTATGTGGATCTGTTTTCAGGTGTTATTAGGAAGTTTCTGAAGGGAAAGCAAAACTGAGAAAATAGTGAGGGAAGAAAAAACTGGATTCAGTAGAGTTTAGCATTTTGGAATCACTTCTACCTGCTGCCAGTAAATGCTATTAAGGGTTAATCTTGTGCTTTACAAGTTCTTCCTAGAAGCCCTGCTCTTTCAGAAATATTTTGGTGTCCACCCCTTCTACCTCCATCAATACTTGTGGCAGTCTTCCTGCAGTTCAGCCTTGATGTTCATCAGTTACAAATTCTCCTCTCATTTTGTTGGTGTTAAATCAAGTTTGGAAAGTCAGGGAAACTTTAATCAAGACCACTGGTAAATAATTATATTGGAAACTACACTTTCCTGGACACTTGAAAATAAAATTCAGGGCCTTAAAATTGTCACCGTATTGTTACTTCTCTCTCTGTCTATTCTAGTTAAGTGTAAAAAGAGTGTTTGTAAAGATAAAAGATGAGCTACTGTAGAGCCACCTCTCGATGATGTGTGATGTTTGCAGATTGTGGTTTTCAACAGCTGCTAAGTACACTGGCAGTGAAAGGGTGTATGATGCTGGTATGGTATCAGTTCCTGGGATGGATTTTTTTGCTGTGTAGCATTTGTAACGTATGGAGATTAGGGGTAATTATTTATTTAAATATACTGGTCTTCAGTTTGTTTAGATGATCTATTCTGCCAGAGTTGCCCTGACTAACTTTGGATGATGTTAGTCAAGGTTAGGTAAAGTGCTGACTGAAGTATATACACAGAGGTATTCCTCAGGTCAGAGTTAGCAGTTGAGATGTGTAAATGAATGTTGCAGGTTTGGATGCCAATTCATGTAGCTGATGAACGTTGGACATCAATTTGTGCAGTTGTCTGAAGGTGCACTGTTCTACAAGTAACTTTGAGCTTGAGTATGCTGAACTAGATGTCACTCTTGCGCTTTGAAACAAGTCCTACTTTTGTTTTAAGTGCAAACTGTTCTTGGAAAGCTGTCTGTTTACAGCTCCTTAACTGATTGATTTGAAGTGCCCTGTGAACTTTTGCAGTTCCTTTTCCAGACAGGCTTGGTCTTCCAAGCGTGGTTTATCACAGAAGTTTGCTGTTTGAAATGTAACACACGTTCACCCCTTCAGTGCTGACCTCTGTATCCACTTCACGTAGCAAGTCTTTCATAATCAGTGCCATGAAAACAGTGTTAATGCCTAAATGGGTCTCATGCAGAGGGTAAATACTCCTTTTTGACTACTGTGGAGCAAGTACTACCTAACCATGCAAGGAAGGTATTTTTCATTCACTTGCCATTTTGTCCTGAGTGACCATCCTCATATTTCATAGTAATTGGAGCCCTTATTTAGACTTAGGTAGTTGGAGCCAAGATTTTATTAGATCTCTAATCAGTTTGAAAGCAAAACTTGCTAAAGAATTAACTGATGTACCATTTCAGCTACTGAAAATAGGAAGGAACTTAATGAGTCATACTAGGCACATACAATGATACAAAAGTACTGTTTATTTTCAACATCAAAAAGTTACTTGTCTTTGGTTCTGTGACATGAAAGTCAATATAAAACTTGTTCACTTTATCAGGTCTTAGTATAATGTCAAAAAGAACTAGTGTAATACTTGTAAAAGGCATCCCGAACACAAGCATTTCCTGCTCCCATTTATAAGCAAGTGCTGTAAACAGCAACCTTCTGGCTGATTGTCTGTAAGAGGGAGCGAACTGTCTCTTCCAGCTCCACCAACTGCTTGGCTTTGTCTTCCAGGACTTTTTGATTGTTTTCATATGTATTTTCCAAGTCTGCCAGCAGAGGAAAGGGAAAAACAGCTTAATTAGAGGATTTTTAATGCAGTGGAATGTAAATCATTATAGTTACAGAAACTACTATTCAAATTCATTTTTATTGAAGAGAATCTGATTAGAGAGGAAGGAAGGAAAAAAAAAAAAAAGGCTGGAATGGCACCTTTTTGTTTCTTTAACATTGGGACATAGCAAGGAAGTAATTTTCTGTAAGTGGAAATCGAAAAGTGTATTTTGATTCCCATTGAAAATAACCATCGTTTGCTGCTCTGTGGTTACTTTTACAGAACAGTGCAGTGTTTTGGCTTGTTATGGTTAAGACTATGCAGTGAGTCATTGTAGCTGTGCAGGAGGAGCTAAGGGGAAGAAAAGTTCCTGGCCTGGCAAAAACAGGAGGAAAACTGCTCCCTGGTAGCTGTGGGCAGATTTCCCTCTCCTGTTTCAATCAACTTTAATCATTAATAGCAAATGTTAAATTAGTCTGTAAACTGGACCTGACGTATCCCAATTACCTTCTGTTCTAAGAGCTTTCCAGGGTGGCGTGGAGGGGGAGTACTGTTTGAAGATGGGGGTCTTGCTTGAATGGCTTATTCCTGGTCCTAAGCATAGTACTTAGGTTTGTTCCGTACTGTGATTCTTGAGGCAGGGATAGGTGCTGTGCTAGAAGTTTGTCTCTCGCTTCTAAGTTTCAGCTTTTTTTTATGGTAGTCTTTGATTCAAAACACTATGATGTGTCCGTAAGAATAAGGAAAGCAGGTCTAACCTCAGTAACAAAGAAATACATTCCTTTTTTTTTTTTCTTCCCCACCTACTGCTGACAAATAGCCAGTTTAACAGCATGAAACCTTACCTCCTCAGAGCAGTCTTACCTTTGAGCAGCTGGAGTTTGCTGTTTGCTTGAGCCAACAAGGCTTTAGCTTCATCTTGCAACATGTTGGCTTTCCTCCTAGCATCATCTAACTCTTCTGCTGTCTTGGCAATGAGGTCTTCCACCGTTTTGTACTTGTCGTTCAGCTCAGTATTGAGGACCTGTTGTTCCAGATTCAAGCACAAGATGGAGCTCATTCAAAAGACAATACAGCAGGAGTTTGCATTTTCTCCCTCATCTTTACTAATCCCCGTGTAAGGAGAGACAACAGGGTTAGCTCAGTTAACAAAAACCGAAATATTAATATTGCAGACTTTAAGAGTTGGGGTGAACACTCATCAGTTGCCCTGCTTCAGATCTGTGGCTGTTTTACAGCCTGAATATGGACACTGGCAACAATTCAGTTACACACCTCCTAACTCCTGGAAGCCATGAATGCATGGCCTACAACAACCCCCAGCAAGGCTACAGGCTGGAGGAGGATTGGTTGGAAGGCTGCTCAGCAGAAAGGGACAGGGGATATTGATCGACAGCTGGCTGAAGGTGAGCCAGTGTGCCCAGGTGGCCAAGAAGGCCAATGGCATCCTGGCTGGCATCAGGAATAGTGTGGCCAGCAGCACTAGAGAAGTGATTGTCCCACTATACTCAGCACTGATGAGGCCGCACCAGGACAGCTGTGTTCAGTTTGGGGCAACTCAGTACAAGAAACACTTGGAGATTCTGGAGCAGGTCCAGAGAAGGGCAACAAAGGTGGTGAAGAGTCTTGAGAATATGACTTATGAGGAGCCTCTGAGGGAATTGGGGTTGCTTAATCTGAAGAAAAGGAGGCTGAAGGGAGACCTCAATGCTCTGTACAGGCACCTGAAAGGAGGCTGTAGAGAGGTGGGTGTTGATCTTTTCCCACACTTCACAACTGATAGGACAAGAGCAAATGGCATCAAGTTGTGCCAGGAAGGTTTAGGTTGAACATTAGGAAAAGCTTCTATCCTGAGAGGGTTATCAAAGGCTGGAACAGGCTGCCCAGGGAAGTGATTGACATACCATCCCTGGATGTATTTAAAAGCTGTCTAGAGAGGGTGCTCAAGGATGTGGTGTAGTGGTGACCTGCGCGGAGTTAACTAATGGTTAGACTTGATGAGCTTAAGAGTCTTTTCCAACCCTAGCGATTCTATGATTCTGTACAGTGTGGCAAGGAACTGGCACTGCTTCTGGTTGAATGCTTGGATTTGGGGAGGAAAGCACCTGTTAGCCTTTCAGCAATGGCAACAGCTGCCTAGTTTTGTAGGTGGTGAAGGCGCTGGAGAAGTCATGAGGTTGGTTTCTCAGTTGTACTTTTCTCTGCAGGGTTAACGTGTTAAGTCCTATAATCCAAGTGAATTCAACCCATAAGCAAGTTAACAAGCTGCAGCAGTACTGGAGGGCTCTTCTGTTTACTTGACAGCCACCTGAAATACTACTTAGTGTTTGGAAATAATTAATTTGATGGATAATACATCGCTTCTGGAAGAAAATGCCTCTCTGGAGACTGGTGGGCTAACTATAGGCAACAGATCAGAGCAACGAAACTTCCTCTGGCAGATTTGTCAATTGTTTTGTTAATGAGCATTCTTTTGCTATCATGAAGGTGTGCAGCAGACAGTGGGAACAACACCATATGGTCACAGAGCAAATTTAGCATCTCTGACACTTACAAATTTGGTTTTATATTGAGCTAACAATTTTTCTTGTCACTTGACTCAGTATAAGCTAAATCCCATATTGTTTCCTTGTCACAGCACCATAAATACTCTGTACAAGGGGAAAACACATTACCAGTTCTCCTGTGGCAGACAGTAAAGCTGAGGGACAGAAATGGCTCTATAGAAGGTTGACAGGCTGACAGCATGACAGGTTTCCTGCAGCTATTTTAGAATCTGAAAGCTTCTTAGTTTACCAAAGTAACGAGCAGCTATCTTTGGTAAGTGCATTAAGTGTTTGGCTTTGTTCGGGTTTTTTGGTTGGTTTTTTTGGTGGTTTGGTTTTTTGTTTGTTTTTTGGTTTTGTTTGGTTGGTTGGTTTTGGTTTTTTGTCCCCAATACATGAAATAGATCACACGTATTCACTAACATTCTTTTAACCAAACGAGGAGTAAGAGTTTTGTTGGCTTTCCCTTAGCAGCTTTCCTGAGCTTCTCACCTTTTTAACGTCTTCAGCATTTTGTTTGGCAGAAACAATTTTTTCTTCTATATTGTCCACATTCTCTGCATTCGTAGCAGCCTTTTGCTTAAGGTCTTCCACGCTCTTCTCTAGCTCAAACAGACGTAAAGTGGCATTGTTCAGTGTTTCTTCAGATGCTGCATTCTCAGATTCAATCTAACAGAAAGAGGGATGAGAGTTATACTTTCAAAAGACACTGAAGATACTACTGAACTTTCTGGATAAGCTTTGATCTACTTATTAGTTCATGTCCGTAGATCCGATATAAACCCCAGTGCTTTACTTTTGCTACAACTGGCCAACTGCAGTCAGGGTGAAGGAGCCCACTGCTTGAAAGCAGGGGGAATACAAAGTGTATTGAAATGTATGGGGATACCAAAGCGTTAAGGGATGTGGTTAAAAAGTACTTGGTTGTATTACACATGTAAGAGTTGCTCAATCCACAGGTGAAACTTCAGTCATTTGACTCCATTATGTAATAATGGACTTGTGAAGCTGCCTCCCTGCTGAGCTTTATGGATACAGATAGCACTATGGTCTCATGAAGGCTTTGAGATGAAATCTGAAAATACATTATCAGACAAGGCTGCAGCAATCACCACTTCACTGCAGCGTTCATTTACTGTAGTCTCGTGCTGCAGGGGTAGGTGATACTGATCACAAGGCTACACCAATACACTACCAGTATGGTTGCCAGGTTTGACTGCCCAGGGATCCTGGCACAACTGGGATGTTAGAGGGCTAGAGTCCTGCTCATGTAACTTCAGTGGTGCAGGATAGGTGGTGAGAAAAGCTTTTTGGTTGTTTGTTTTGGTTTTTTTTTTTGTAAGAGCAAATGATCCCCTAGCATCTGTCACACTAACACGAAAGTTGATTGAAGGCAGGAATTTCATTTTAATTGCAGTCTTTGATTTGTAGTACCCAAGAGCCTTCCCTAGGAAGGGTGACATCTGTTTACAAGTATCAGTCTTGGTGCTGTTTCTGTATCTTAAGAAATACTCATAAAGAACTCACTGAGGTCAGCAGGTCTTGAGTTCCTTTAATATCTTCATCAGCTTGTTTAATGGCTTTTTCAGCTGCATTCTGAGCTTTTTCAGCTTCTTCCAGTGCTGCTTTCACCATGTCTGCAGTGACTTTAACATCTGTTGCACCTTTGCTGTGGAGCAAAACTATGTTAATGCTAAAAATGCTTTTACTTTGGAACTGGAAAAAGAAAAAGAACCAGTGGTACACTGCAAAGGGCCATCTTTGCCTCTTAGTGAAGGAACAAGAATTGACATCACAGGGAAAGTTAAACTGCATTTTCTGATAAAATGAAATGGAAGTTGCATTCAAGCTCTTGGTGATGGAAAACAGCCAACACAGAACGGGGTTGCCTACCTTGCTTTTTTAGCTTCCTCCAGCAGCATTTCTGCTCTGGCAATGTCTCCAGCACTCTGCTGCAGAATGACCTCAACATCAGAAAGGCTTTCTACACGCTCACGAATATCTTCTGTCAGGGCTTGCAGCTGCTGGGGAGTGCTTGGCATCTCCATGTTCAGCACTTCATTAGCCACCGCCTCAATGCTGTCCAGGTCAGCACTGTCTTCTAGGAAAGGGACACAAACGACAAAGATGTGAGTAAAAGCTTCCCTCTGTCAAGTCTTGGTATACAAATTCCTGTCCAGCTGTTCCTTTATGAAGGCAAATCATGGGAAAACTTCCTCCCTCACCCTTATGGAAAATCAAGTGTTAAAACCACTTCCTTAGAGTGAAAATTCTCTCTCAGGAGAGGCTCAGCAGGCACCCAAGCCCTGTTAGTACAGCTCTCTTGGAAGCCATTTGAAGATCTCAGTGATTATAGCACGGTGAGGCTGGGGGGAGGGAGGAGATGCAAGCCCACAGGAAATGGAGCTAACAGCTGCACATAAAGGGATTTGTGCTAACAGTCCACTCAGCCTTGTGCAAACAGGGCCGGAACAGGTTTGCCATGCTGCCTCGCTAGCGAACAAGGCCCTCCTTTAACCTTTACCTGCTTTCTTACCGAGATAAACTCCCAGTTTCATTCCTCCCCTTTAATAGTGCTTTGGCTTTCTAGCCAGAGCTTATGAACACACTTGGCAAGCGACAGCAGTACAACAGCATCAGCTGAAATGAACACAACAACACATCCCTGTTTGCTCTCGCTTTCCTATTGTCTCGGTTTTCTCTCGGTTCCAGATTTCCTCATACGCACTGAGTCTGGCTGAAAGGAGCAGAGGGGAGACAACTATCGCCTCACCCCTTACAGGATGATTCCCAGCTAAAGATAGTTTTCACAAACCCAGAATAACAATCTAATTTAAATGTAAGGTTTTTACGCATTAGGAAGTCTCTAATCTGTTTAATAAGATTTCTCAGGTCTTCATTGCTTCTGTCCACTTGTTCTTTTGTAGCATTGGTTTTGAGCAAAACTGCTTGTGCATTTTGTTTTGCTTCATCAGCTCTCTGTTTCGCTTCAGAAACCTAGAGAGGAAAATAGAAGGCTTGATTGCACATTTGCTTACGCTTTAAGGCTTGTTTTAAAACAAAAATTCAGCTCAGTCAGAGGCAATAGTAATGAGAAATGCTTTTCCTCATAAAACTTAGAGAACACTTTTAAAAGCTGGCCATGATCCATACCACAATGCTAGTTTAAACAGCTCAGGCTAATGTTTAGCGTTATCCATGAAGCTTCACTTTAGCAAGCTCCCTTTCTGAGGCTCTTTACAAGCATGATGAGGTTACACAACTGAAAAGAAGTATTTCAAAATAAGCCAGGCACATACTTTCTCAATTAGTGTCTAAACCTGTGTTACAACTAAAAGATTTTTTTATTATTATTTTACTTTTTCTTTTTAAATATCCAACAACTGATTTGGCATATTACCATTTTGGAGAGTTGCTCAACTTCTGCTAAGGCGCTGAGGATGTCTCTGTCAAAATCCATGGCTTTCTGCCAGGCGTTGTGAGCGACAGTCACCAGCCCAGCACAGCCAGGTCCTCCACATTTCTTCTTGCCATCCTCCGTTCGACAGTTCAAGCCACCACACTCGGACTCGGCACAGGAGGCTCCCAGGGGAGTGCCACACGTCTGCAGAGACACATTAAGACAAGGGGAACAGTCACAGCTTTATTTCCGTTGCTGAGCTGCGAGGGGGCTGCCCCACATGATGTTGTTTCTGTCCCTTGCAGTGGCATCCCAAGTACTGCAGGGAAGGAAGCTGAAGTAGAGCTGCAAGCAGGAGGTGGTTCCTGCAGCAGGGCCAGAGCAGCATCACTTTAACCTTTCTTCTGTGCCCCCTGCACCTTTCTGCCTTTACCTTGGTTACAAACAGGCAGCCCCCTGATGCTGAAGCAGCTGGAGGTTATGAGGGAAGCCTTGCCATGCCTTCAGCATCTGCTTCTCCTGTATATCACCTTGCACTGGAAAGCTGCATTTAAGCTTTGGTTTCATGCTGCAAGCTGCTACTGTGTGTGCACCTTCTATTTGCAATCCATCTTCACTGCTGCTGGAAAAAAAAACTGGCCATCCCAAGAAGCCATTTTATGAGAAGAAACTAAGTGTTTCATGCAGAGTAGGACCTTTTCCTTTGCTCTAATGATCTAGAAATTAAAGACTAAGAAGCCTAAATGCTCAAAGTTGAACAGGAGAATATTTTTTTTTTTGTAATCTCCCTTAAAAAGCTGTCCCGTTGCCTTTCACCAAATGTTTGAACACTTTCTGATTTGTGAATTGTTGTCAAGGATGTGTTCCCATAGAAAATTTCAGGGTAGACATTTTTTTTAAAGCAAAACTTTCAACCAGCAACATTTGTACTAAGAATTGTCTACTACTTGGTCAATTGTTTGGCCAATGAAATCATTGAGGAGTTGTTTTAGCCAGAGGGAAAACTGGAAAATTCCCTGTTCTTTTTGAGGTTCTTTTCCCTTTCCACCACACCCCTTTTGCCAAATGCTAGTCACTAACCAACATACTTTGCAGCCAAAACACCTCTCTGGGAAAACCTGGGTGCTGTGCCAAGTGAGCTGCAGCTGTCTCCTGTGAAGCGTAAATGAGTCCCTCTTACCTGTCTGGCATGCAACACAGCAGTAGCTAGAAAGCAAAGATTTTTTTATTATTTTTTTTTTGTGTGTGTGTCCCATGATTACACCTCCAAGCAACTCAGTGTTTATAGCCTTGATAAACATCTACCCAAGATTTTCAGTCCTGAAGAACAATTAGACAGGAATGCAGGAGAAGGGAAAATAAACAAAAAGATGCCTCTTTCTTCCCTCCAGAGGAAAAAAGGAGGGCTGGGGGAGTCGGGTGGGCTGCCTGGTAGTTATAAAGGAGAGGGGACAATTCAGTGTGTGAAGAACTCATCCTCTAACAGAAGCCCTGGCCTGCCCAGGGGAGTTAATGAGCAGTCTCCTGCAGCCCGCATTGATGCAGGATTGTTCTCCCCATGCAGCTGTCCGACTTCAAAGCAAAACTGAGGGAACACCCAGCCTCTCCCAAGAAAAAGCCACCCTTGATCATATTTACAGATGAGCGGGCAGCTTCAGCAGAGACGTTGCCCTTTAGACTCCAGATGCCTTAAGCTCTGCTTTATCTCAAGCACGAGGACGGGAGCGCAGCGATGCAGAGGAGGCTGGCCCGGCAGTGCGAGCAGACACGCTGCGTAGCGTGTACCCTACTGAGCTGCAGAAAGGAAGAGAGGAGCCTAAAGCAAGCAAGCAGATGATCAGAGGACAGGCTTAAGAGGATGGCTCTCAGTCCAGCAGACTTGCTACTCTTCTGCATGGGGGAGCTCTGTCCACAGCAAAGGGCTTTGGGTTAGAGCAGGGGTGATGAACAGATGGGGGCTCTGTTGGGGCTGGGAAGGGCAGGAGGGAGACCAATGTGAAGGGCTGGTGCGCGAAAGCCAGTAGGTCTCTGAGCTCACCAATTAAACAGCCCTGTTCTAGCTCACAGAATACCCCATCACCCAAGAAACATGTGTTTTTCATGAACAAATGCCTACCTCACACTGTCAAGCCCTAAACAGTTCCTCCCCAGCCATCGCTTCTTCACAAACCCCACTCTATTTTTGTTACAGGTTTTACACCAGTGGTTTTCAGCTGTGTACCTTCTCAGCCACTTCAGAGAGATCCAGGCTCTGCAGCTTGCCTGCGAGTTCATCCAGAAGGCGTGACTGCTCCTCTTGTTTAGCCTTAAACTGGGCCTCCTTCTCTTTGATTAAGTCTTCCACTTCCTGCCGCGTTTGCTCCGACAGCGCCACAGTGCTATCGGGGTGAACAGTGGAGGCATTGACCCTCTCCTCTGCCTCCAGGGACATCTGGAAATACTTGGTGATACTGTCCAAGGCTCCTGCAGAAATCAGATGGAGCTGCTCAGAAGTCTGTTAAGTAACCCAAAGTAATCTATATTCTGGAGATCAGCAGATGACACATCAGGGTTAGTGACAGGAATATCAAGTTAAATGAAACATTAGCCTTTGCTGTTGTGTTCAGTGCCATTGCAAGCATGACAGAATTTGGCCTGTTGTGGAGACAAAACATTTTTTTGTTTGCTTGGTTGACAGTGTGTCAAGTTTGCTGGAATTTGAAGCTAAGCCTTTCTCTGACCCTAATGACTCAATTCTGCTTGCCTGGAGGGCAAAAAGATCCAGCCTTTTAGGTTTATGAGGCAACAGACTGTTTTCTAAGGATTCACGTATCCCATTAGTTCACATTACTTGCCCTGGGATGTCTGGCTTATGGAGTCACTGCTTGGAAACTGGTCAGAGCTTTCCCAAGAAACAACTGCTTGATGAAAGATGCTGGTTTATGGAACTGTTAGTTTTGGATAATAGGAGAGGCCTTGAATGGTTGTGAGTGACCCTGCAGGGGTGGCCACACTCTGCACCTTGGGACAGCTGTCCTCTGCAGAATGCCACAAGCTGGGAACTCCTGTTCTACATCCTACTCGCCTCACTCTGCAAAATCCCACATTCACTGGAAACAATCTCAGACTTCCTGCAAAGCAGGAAATAAATTTTAAAAAAAAGGGGAAAAAAAAAAAAAAAGGCAGCTCTGTTTCAAGCTGGAATGAAGCCAGCTTTCAAAATTTCCAAGGAATTTGATGACATTCCTCTTTCTCCAGCAAATTTTGATTCTTGGCACATCTCAGTGTGCCAATGGGTGTGCAAGGCTTGGGTAGCTCAGGAGAACTGGGCCCTTACGCTGTGCTGCTCTTAGTCACAATGACCCTGGGAGTTTTTTCAACTACAAACAGCAATTTAACAGACTGGGGAAAGCAAGGGAGATGTCCTGGTGTATCGTGGAACCTGCTGCAATTTCAGCTGTTGTGTCTCATTTAAAAGGTTTTAAGATAATTCTGTGCCCAAAGAACCTGAGCTGCCTTTACGGTATGCAGAGGGAGAGAGAGGGGGTGAGGGGGCAAAACAAAATTCCTGCTGCATCAGCAACTCTGCTAACGCACAGAAAGAAGCTGCTTTCCTAGGGACTGTGCTGCTTTCTTGCAAGTTAGATTAACCTGGTATTTCAAACCACGCACTAATTTAATCTTTGGCCACCCCACTGCTTTCTCCCCTTCCCTGCAACACTTACCCCGAACATCTGAGATCTTGATGAACTCTAGCTGTTCTGCAAGTTCCTTCACGACACGGTCCAGGCTTTTGGCATCTGTCTCCAGCGCGCTCAGGTCAGAGTCTGTGCTATTACTCTTTGCTGCTAAGGCAGATAGGTTTTCTTCTATGTCAGCTATCTTAACTGTAACATCTGCTGTCAGCTTTCTGTAAAACACAGGCACAAGACTCAACAGGGGAAGGAGGAAGGGAAGGACTGTAAGCCTTGGTGCTTCACTTCACTGAAGAGTGTTGGCTACAGCCATGCTGAGCTTCTCCCACGGCAGGACCTGTCCTCCCTCAGTGGAGCTGCAAGTGATTTATAACAACATGCCTACCTAGAATACCGTTTTGTTTCCTTTATCGTACAAAACTACTTTTTAATCTACAACACGTCTATAAACTCAAAGTACCAAATTGCTTAGAAAACAGCTGCTTTGTGTAAGATTAACTGGAGGCAGATTCCAGAGGACTGGTGTAATGCTTTTGTATCATGGCAACTGCATAGGTCAGAGTTGACTACTATGATCCATACATAATTTGCTTCCCATCCCACACAGCTACAAATGCAGTTTTGATTACTACGAGCTCATGGGGCAGATTTGAACTTCAGGAAGCGGGGCCAGGGGGAAGCCTTAGTTTTAACACAATGGATTCTTTTAACTCATCTGTAAAGAGCCCTCCTCACCAGACGTTTCTCTAGGGCTATGAAGGAAATCTTCCCGCCCTCAGTATTCAGCGTGGCCTCAGTGAGACACAGAGCAGGCTTTAGCTAGGGAGATAACCCTAAAAGGAAAAGTGAGTGTACATTGCATGTCAACGCTGCTGTGGAACAGAAGTGGGCATAGGTAGATATTCCCATTCATGGCGATCCCACCAAACCCAGCGTTTCCTCATTCTAAAAGAATCAGGCTGTATTTAAGCTCTGTGATCAATTTACAGCTCTCCCAGTAGCCCAACAGCCTGCTATTTTCCAGGAGTCCTCCACAGCCCACTACTTCGTCCACAGAGGCAGGGAAGAGGAAGAACAGATACATATACATGTTAGGGAAAAGCAGTTCCTCAGCCACTCTGATCTCCCCCAGCACACACAGCCCAAAGCAGAAGCAACCCCCAGCTCTTCAGCTGAGGGAGGGTGCTACAGGGCCTAAGTGTATCCCTAATTGAGACATTTGCTTTAATCCTCACCCTGTTGCATTGTGCAGTCCCCTTTACAATGCACAAGCAAGTTCAAGCAGTTGCACACAGGGCTAGAAAGCATCTGCAATCACACTTGATGTTAAACTGCTCCACCTCCAAAGCACAAACTATCATCTTTCGTATGCTTAGCACTGAAAGAAAATACAAAGCTCCTACCCTGAGAAAAATGGAAACAATCCTTATAAAGCTGGTGCTTCCCTCCCACACGCTCAGAGTGCAGAAAAGAGCCCAAGTTTCCAGCTCATTGGCTACACACGGAAATCCAGGAATTTAATCTCTCCCCTCTTCATTCTCTCACATAATAGCAGTGCTTGGCCTTTGCCCCAGGGGAGCACAGGGCAGGCACGAGTGGCTCCCTGGTAATTAGCAGGAGCAGGACAACCCCTGCCCAGGGCATGGCAGCTGCACTGCTCCTACCTTCCCCAGCTCAGGGGATGGGCGCTCACTGCCAGTGCTGAGCTGAGCACGGCGAGGTGCCCCACCAGCGCTAGGAGCCCAGCTGGAGGAGAGGGGACAGGGGGTCCTCAGCCCAGCATGGGGACATCTCTCACTCAAGTAAATCCCAGCTCGATGGCACTCCCGCTCCTTCCCACGTTAAACTTACCCACTTAAATGCCAGTATACTCACTCTGCTTCCTCAAAGAGATTCCCAATGTTCTGCAGGGGCTCAGCAGCTGGATTTTGAGCAATGATGGTTTTAATTTCACTGAGCTTCTCCTCCAGGGTGTTGAGTGTCTGCTGGTACGGGCCAGTGACTCCAGTGATTTTGAGGGCATTAGCCCTATCCAGGAACTGCTGGGTCCTATTAGCCAGCTCGCTGATGATCACGTCCCAGAGGGCGAAGCACTGGTGGCACGGCACACAGTCGGNNNAGAAGCCCGAATAGCCCCGGGAGCACCTGTCGCAGCGCGGCCCTTCCACCCCTTCGTTGCAGATGCACTGCCCAGTGGCACGGTCACACTGTGGGGTCTGGATGCCACGAGGGTTGCAATCACATGCTGGCAGGAGAAAAAGGCACAAGTGAAGGCTATGGTGAGGGAAATGACAATGATGCTGGCAGGGAGGAAAAAAAAAGTGAAAATCTGTTATAACAAAGAGGTGAAATGAGTACGGAAGTGGTCTGTGTCTGAATTATAAAAAGCTAATTATGGATGTGCCTGCTTGGGTATGGAGGAATCAGGCCTGAGTGTGAAAGGGGAGAGACATAGGGAAATAACTTTAGGGGAGACCAGGATTTGCACATCTCAGAAACAGGCACAGTAATAGAGCAAGGATGGACACTTCTTGCAAGGTTTGGATGTCACTCAGCAGCTGAAGACAAAGATCCCAGTTTCACTCCCGCAATGAACAGTAAGTAGACAAAGGCTTTCCAGACAGGAAAAGAAATGACAGGCAGGCACATAGCAGAGGGTTTAAGAGCCAAACATGAGTGAAATGTCAAAGGTGAACAAGGAACAACCTATCCTCCAGCACAGAAGCAAGGCTCAGTTGAGGAATCCAGCAGATCAAAAATCAAACCACCTTCCCCTGCACCTCCCACAAACAGCATGACAAAAGGAGATAGTTGATTACAGAGCACTTAGTTAAGTGATGTAGCTCCCTACCACAAGACTCTGTGTGCTAAAAGTTGAGGTGGCTTCAAAGAACAACATGACAAATTTATGGAGTAACCATTCTTGAGAGATCTTCTGTGCAAAGTTACAGGGCCTGTCTCAGGATGGATGGCAGGAAAACATTCACAACATGCATCAAGCAGCCTGGCACTAGGCTGACGTTTTGGGTATACAATAAGTGGGGGGAAAAAATTAAAAAACAAAAACAAAAAATGGACAGTGAAAAGTAGAATACAACAAAGAATGTGGCCATGGGCAACCGTGTCTGAGGGAGAAGTCTTCGCCAACACAGGTGCTAACAAGCAGGAGCCTTCTGTCCCCTCAAGCAGGACTGAGGATTTTATTTTATTTTTTTTTTAAATTACTTCACCCTGAGCACCAACTCAGTAGTCACACCTTCCTGAAATGGACTTTCATTCTTTTTTTTTTTTTTTTTTTGCAATTGTAAACACCTACCTATCTTTATATGTGGGTCAGGTTAGACCCAGGGTCTCCAGGTGGTTGCCAAATCAGAGTGATAAGTTTTGGGCAACACCCTTTTTTAACAAGCTTTTAGAATAAAGATGCACTTCTTTGGCACTAACCTGCTGTGAGGAGAAGTTACTCAATTAACTTACTGGCACAGTCACTTCTAAAAGCCCAGACACACTGTGTACACAATAATGCTATCAGGAGAAGCCTTTCCGTGCAGCAGGGCTGCCACTTGACCTCTCCTGCTCCTTAATTACACAGGCAGCAGCAGCAGCAGAGATTACCAACCTGCAAAGCTCTTAATAAAGGGATGGCATCAAAGAACAAAAAAAGAGGCCTTGAAAATATTCACCATCCTGGCAGAGTACACCCAAAGCAGGTCGAGCACACGTTCCTTGAACAGGAATAGGACTGTGATACCTGATAAAAGCCTTCACTTACACATCCATTTACTAGGCACCCTTGAAGGAGGTTAATGGCTCAAAAAGGTCCATAAATCAATTCACACACCCCAAGCACATGCCCCCTTGGAAAAAGGGCAAAACACAAAGCCGTTTTCAAGATTGTACGTTGTTTGCTTCAATGCCAAAACACAGCGGTGGTCTTCAGTTCAGAAATGACACAAAGAGCCTCAGCAGAACAAATTGCTCCTCAACAAAGCAACAGTCTTGTACAATGCGAATATGATAGGCAAGAGACAAAAATAACTTCTGCTGCCTGCACAATTGAGCAAAATGGTCGTTTGTTCTTGGAATTATACCCCGACACAAGAGATTGTTTTTACTTTACATTGAATGTGCTTGAGTAGTCAACTTGCCGTGGAATATGTTCCCCGCGGGCAAACTGTCGAGTTCCTGTTTGAAGGAGGTCAGTTAACCCTTCTGTTAAATAATAAGGCCCTTGGTATAATGATGAATTGTCCAAATTCCTCTGCATAGACGGAGGCTAAATGGCATGTGGTTTTTCTCAAAGATCCTGAGATCTGATCAAGTTACATGAATACTTGCTGCTGGCAAATCAGATCACTATATTTACTCGGGGATTTAAAAAGCTTAAAGTGAAAAAAAAAGAGCAAACCCAACATGTTGGTAATTCTACTCCTGAATAGCTCCATCTTCAGAAAGATGACACAGCTTTAGTACTATTTACATGGTAATGTGGATTCCAAAATCTCTGGAGACAGAAAATGCTGGAGAAGGGGAGAAGAGAATTTAAGCACTAACATTTGCAGTGAAAACCCAAACTCCACAGCTGCCCGTTGGGAAATGATAAAGAGCAAAGAAGTAATTTGTTCTAAATGCAGCACAAGAGTTGGAAGAATCATCGTATTTCTAGAATTCTACAAAGCTTCCAAACTGAGATCTGTGGGACCAAGGAGAAAACTGTGCAAGGCAGCAAGAAACATTACTGAGGGTTATTTCCATTTTAGGATTCTCTAGCAAGCCCAGAAGCAGGCAATGCTGGCTCTGCATTACCTCTGTAGTGTGAATCCAACATATACAAAATGGCTTTTGAAAGTGCTGGTTTCACACTTCGCTCCTTCTTTTCTTCATGATCTTCCCAAGTCATTAACTGTGCACAGGACCACACTAGCTTTCAAACCAAAAGGTAAAAATGAAGATATTTTTAACTCTGTTTTTAAGTAAAATCACGCAGTTTAAAGGAAAACAAGAAAAAGCCTCCCTTGGTACTGGAATAAGAAATTTCCAGTCAATTCAGTTTTCTTTCCATTTTGAAAATTTTGGGAGACATTTCTATATGTTGGTGGTATGGTCTCTCAAGCTGCAGTCATCGGACAATTTCTTGCTGTGGCACTGACCGTAACATTTTTTAAATTCTCACAAAAGCATTGCTGCTCCTTTCACAGCTCACATCCTGTGAGCAAAGCTTTCATTTCATAACTGACATGTGCATGCCAGTGTTTGGTTACATGTGATCTTCTTTTCTTGAAGTCTAGATGACCTTAGCCACGTGCTTCCACCAGAAATGATCTCTGTTCCTTGCTAGAGTCAGTCTCTGAGTACTTTTATCGGAAGCTAAGATCCAATTTCTGGACACTGCATTGATAATGAAATTAAGCCAGCCAGAAACCCACAGAAACTGCCCTCCAAGATCATGTAGAACAGAGCCTCCACCATCTCCAACACCTCTAACGGACAAGTCCCATATCCTGTGCCCTGGCTGCCACCACCACCAGGCTATTTTACACCCCAGCAAGGAGCACATCCAAGGCAATTGCAGAGAGCATCTTTCCTTTACAGCATGGCAGGGATCTAAACCTTCAGTGACTTTGACTGTGGCCAGTTCTCAAGAGGAGGAAAGCAAGCCCAAGCCAACACCTTATAAAGCCTTCTAGGTAGTGAGGAGTGCCTTGAACACTGTGGACCACCAGGCAATAGCTCAGTGTACAGGCTTCACCTCTTTGCTCATGCAACACCTGCCTACCAAGAACCTGCTGGCATCAGCTTCTGAGAGGTTTCAGGTGACAACTTTGTCCTAAAGTAACTTTGACCTAAAGGGACAAAAGCACAGTGACAGTGGCAGGACCTGTGTGAAAGGAAAGGAGTTGGCACAGACTGGAAAAGGCTAGCGCAGGATTGGCAAATAGCTCATGGAAGAAATAACTGAGTTACATGTCCATTCATGATGGTGGGTATACGTCCACCAAAAGGATTCATGTGACATTTGATTATCACCACCAAGGAGCTGGGATGTGAAAACAGGAGCACCTTGATTCCTATCACCTGCTACAACCAGAGCACCATGCCAGAATGATGCAGCACACCATGCCTAGCATCATTTTTGGCCAGAGTACGCCAGCATCACTTCTAACCGCAGTGTTCTTGCTCCTTCCTCTAACGCCTCCTTCGTTAATGTTGAACTATTCCTACAGCCACTGCATGAGTGAGCTCTGTTATTAATGATGTTCTCTGTTATGACAGTTTTGCTTCTGAAATACTCAAACAGGCTAACTCTAACACAGTCTGCAAGGTATTGCTTGGCTCTGGACATTTAGTCTCTAACCAGCACACTCGTAAGTCTGAGGTAACCCCTGCGTAGCTATACCACATCTAATGGTAGCATATGCCTGGTTAATCTAATCTTTTTCAAGAAAAGAAACACACAAGTACACTGAAGGATGCAGAAGCATTTCAGATGTTACTCAATAGTTAGCCATGATGTTATACATCACTTAACGGTGTATGTCAAATAAGGAGAAACAAAGTCCTGTAAGCTCTATTTAAATGCTTTGCCTATGCTTATGTGACTTGAAATTGGGAAAAGTGGTTAATTTTGCACTGAAAACTCACACAGATGTTGAGTTTACTGCAAGAGATTTAGATGCCTTAACCAGTTTGGGTTGGAAATGGTCTTCAAGATAAAGCACAGAATCACTGAGGCTGGAAAAGACCTCTGAGATCAACAAGTCCAGCCTATGACCTATCACCACCATGTTGGCTAGACCATGGCACTAAGTGCCACATCCAGCCTTTCTTTAAACACATCCAGGGACGGTGACTCCACCACCTCCCT
>WUAM01000275.1:5892238-5928074 GCA_024336885.1 Actenoides hombroni
CGCGCCGCGCCCCAGCTTTTGGGAGCTGGCTCTGGGCAGTGTGCAGCAGTCACGGGGTGGGGGATTACTGACGGGGTGACCCCTCTCCCTGCCCCTGACTGCGGGGAAACAATGCGGGAATGGGGCTTTTGACCCAATCCTGCCTTCTGCGGGGGGCGACGGAGGGGCTGCGTGACTAGCGGGGAGAGAGGGAGCATACCCATGTAGCAAGGCTTGGAACCCAGTGAAGGGACAGGGGATTGGCAACTGTAGCATGTGATGCTCGATAACCCCAAATCACCTGGTCCCGTGGTGCCAATGCATATGGCTCAGGAGTGCCATTCCTGGAAATGGCGGTCATGCTGCCATACATGGCTGGGTCTGGCCCTGGTGCAGGCAGAGAGGCTTGTCGAGCCTGTGTCAGCCACTGCCAGTCTGTTAGTTTGGAGCATGAGGTGGTCCTGTCTTCCTAGGGGCGCTGGGGCAGCTGCAAGGGGTGAAAGGCTGTGCTGGAGCTGCTCCTGGCCACCAGCTTTGGTGCCCTGGGCTCTGCCAGGGGACATGGGGCTTTTGTCAGCTGGTGGCAGAGTCCCCTTTGTCACCCAGGGGAAGGCTTTACTGATAAATAAATGCCGAGGAGCAAGTATGAAGGGTGGACATGTTTGAAGAGCACAGCCCTGGCTGGGTGCAGGCTGGGACAGATGCCTGAGTTTATATACCCAAGTTTCGCTTGCGCACGTGTAGCACGTAAATCTTTACCAGGTACCGATGTCCCTCAAGAACACTTTGCCCTCACTATTTGCAGTGCTGGAGTGGAAACACACCGCGGTCTGTCTGTCCCAGCAAACCCTGCCGAGGTAAATATGTTCATTCTCATTTTACAGATGGATAAGCAGAAACAGAGAGATACCAAGTGACTTGCCCTAAAGGTTAAACACCAGGTCTGAAACATAACCCAGGACTCCTGATTGAAGAACTCGTGGGGCTGTTTCATTAAAGACATCCAGGATATTAAACCATTTTAAGCTGATGGAGCAGGTATTGTAATTCTGAACTCACAAAACTAATTCAGTTTCACAGTCCTATCATGTAAAAAAAAAAAATTACAGCTTTAAGTTTTGTTTTCAGTACAACAAACATTTTTGTGTCATTAACAGAAAATGTTTTACTCTACTGCAGTTAGAAACTCTTGGTGAATGGCAGACAGGCAGCAGCATCACTCCATGTCTCATTGTGCAAGAACAGAGTGTTTCATTGCCACTGGATTTTTTTTCTGTCCTGTACTTTTTCATTTTTTTATTAATGTTTTATCCTTTTTTTTTTTCCTGTTGCATAGCCTTGTAGAAGTCCTATCCTTCCTTAAACATAAAATGGGCTAAAGTTGCCCTCCAAAGCTTCTTGCCGCTGTGGTTTGGCTCCTTCATGCCTTGCCGTGGACGGTGTGACAATGTGCTGCATTCCAGTCTGGGGGTGGCCCTGCTACATGGCATCAGGAAGCAAGCTGTAGCTGCAGGCATGGACTGGGGTGGTCATCATCACCCATAACCACGGTCAGCTTTCAGAGGTAGCCAAATCCACCAGCATTCACTGTGTGGGTAATTAGGTGCAGTGAACTTGTTAGTGTCCATCCCTCTCTACGGTGTTCATGAGCGGTAGCAAGTGGGAGTGTTTTAATTTGATTCTTCAAATGATGAAAATTCAGTTTTGTGTTGTGACCTGTCGCTGAATCAGCTTTACAGTTCTGGAGTGCTGTGAGTGTTGGGAGTGTGGAATACAGTGTTTGTGCAGGGTTGGAAATCTTCTCAAAGAACCCAGTTTCAGAATTCGACCTCAGGGGGACCCACATGATCACCCATTTTCTTATAACACTGCAGTGGTTGAATGCCTAGCACATAGAGCTGATGAGATCGTTTCTTTGATTATATGTGGATTTGGTTAAGTGTTATTTGCATTTTAATCAAAGGCACTGAAGTCAAAATGCTCTATAGCAAGATACTGATTTCAATATTTTTTTCATGGAAGAGTCTTCTGAAGCCACTCCCACCCACAAAAAAAGGGTTGTGGGGAACTAAAAATAGGGGGGGGGGGGGGTGTTGGTCCAAATAAAGCATTTTCCCACGATTTAACTTTGCAAAACTGCTTTAAAAGATTTTGCAGCACTTCCAATGTGGAATGCTGCACAGTTGTAAACCTCAGAAGCTGTCACAGAATGGATATGGTGTTTTGTAGCCGCTGGTCTCATCAGGTCTGCTCGCTCTATGTGTCTGAGCATGCCTGGAGGAAGGCAGGGGGTTAGCCTCCATGCTGACTTTCTTCTTCCTGTTTCTGTTTTTCTTCCAGTGTTTTTTGTTTCTCCCCCATGGATACATCTCACCTCCAGGCCTGTTTAACTGCCTTGTGTTTACAGACTTCTCATCCTTGCAGCTTGTCTAAAGCCATATGGCAGCTCTCACAACCAATAGCGGATTTTAGGAGTAAGATCTCTTTCAACCTTCTGCTAGTGAACTCAGATTTTTAAAGGCATGAATGAAATAATTTTGGTTGATATGCAGTTGGGAATTTCTATCTAAGCACTTTGGTTTGCCTGTTTCAGGTGCAGTGTAGCAGGACTCCGCTGAAACTTGCAGGAAATCCTTCGTTACCCAGAGACCCGCGTGTGAGCGGCTTGCTGAGCTGTGTTCTCCAAGCCAGAGATGCTTGTTTCATTAAGGCAAATTCAATCTAAATACACTTGTCTGATTACAGCCTAGTTACCTATAAATAAGGCTTACACCTCACAGGTGATTCTTTTTAAACTGCTAAAATGCAGGAAAAACTAAACCACAAATTAGGTGCGTACCTGAATTCAGGTGTCTCTGTTAGATTATATCGAAGTTATCATCTGATTCCATCATTTTCACAGTAACAGCTATGATATGGGTAATGAGTGTTGTGCATTGCCCTAGGGCACAGTTGGTTTGAGTTAGAGGAGTATCTCTAAAATCTCACCTGTCCCTGCAATTCCCATCTGAGCTCTGCACCACACACAAATGTTACTTTAGGTCACCTAAACACAGAGTGCTAACTATGGGGGCTTTGTCTCTGTTGGATCGAAACAGGGCTTGCTTTTAGACAACGATCATTTGATGGGTGCCCCTGGCTTGAAAACGGGTCGATGCTAGGAGCCCTGTATTCCAGTAGAGGATTCCTCACTTTATAGATGTGGTTTGGGCTGCTCTGAAGCAGGGCTGGGCTCCTCACCCCATCTGAATAAGTCCGTGATGGATGCTTACTGTGGGATGGTCCAGCCAGGAATGACACAACTGGTTTGAACTGAGAAAAAGCCATCATTAGTCTGTTCAGTGTCCTGCAGGAGTATGAATACCAAGGGTGGGATTTTCAAACTGCAGTGTAGTTCCCTTCGGTCTTGTAAAACCCTTAGCCCTTCTGTAGCATTTGCTTAGCCCTTGTCTCCTTCTTTATATATATATATATATATATATATAAGGAATTATAAACTAAAATTTAGGGCAATTTCTGTGTTCTTTCTGACTACAAAAAACTGCTGAGCAAACCCTGACTTCTGAAAAATGCTGCATGGGGGAGAAGAGCTGGAGTAACTATTTTTCAACATTTGTGGCCCTTTAGACTCACTGCTTAAACATAAGAGCTGGAGTTGTTCTCCAGTTTTGGGTTACATTAACAAAAAATGTGGGAACCACCTTATAAGCATAAGAAAAATAGACATTGCAGGAGGGGCATTGACAAAGAAATGATTTTGAAGTTGTTTTTGACATTAAACATTTGTGCACTGCCATCCAGTGGGCACTGGGGAATTGTCTCCCTGTCGCCCACCTTTAATGGGTGAGTGCTGCACGGAGATACTGCCCATTGCTGTGCATTTTCAGTGAATGCAGGGGAACTCCCCACGTGGTCAGGGGTTCCTAGTGCCCCCCAGTTCTGTCTCAGTGAAGAGATGGGGATGGGGACCCCATCAGCAGGGATGGCCACAGAATCCCACAGCCCTTCATCTGCATCACCCTTTCCCAGTCTGGGCAGCCCAGGTGAGGTTGTGGCACAGCCACAGGTTATTGAAGGGTTCATCAGGAGACCTAGAGTGTTGGGAGTCTGTCTTAGAGGCAGTTATCTGCAACTCTCTGAGAAATCCTCCTTTTGCATTTCCAACCCCTTCAGCATGAAGCTCAAGGTTGTACACAGGAGAGCTCCCTCAAAGACTACATCCTGATTACTTAATCAGCTGGTTTATTAAAAGGTGTTTTCTACTTCCATATGAACTCAACTGGACAAAAAAGCAAGAGAAAATTACATTATTCACTGTGCCAAAATACTACAGGCACCTTCATGTATTTACAGAGGACAGCCCTCTGTGCTGTAAAGCTCAGGAGCCGATAAGCATGGAGATTTCAGTCACGTTTTACCTGATGGTCTGTTCAGACCCTAACTTTTGCATGTTGCATATTTGCTTTCCTGCTCCACAATTTCATTTTTAATGGCAATCACTTGTTCCTCAAGTTTTCTCAGTTGTTCTGCCTTGTCTTGTTTAGTTTGATTCAGGTCCTGAAGCTTCTTCTCCAAATCTGGAAGAATAGAGACACGCAATGATGCTCATATTTGTTGCGTAAGTGAAATCCAGAGATTAACAGGTTTGGGTTTTTTCCCAGCAGTTTTAGAGGCAATAAGCACATTTCAAATGGGGAATGTTATATATGCAACTAGAGGGAAAAGTCTGCCTTCTGGATAGCAAGAGAAATGTGACAGCCTTAAACTAATTTTTCAGCATGTGCTTTTGTCCATCAGCTAGAATGGGGCAGGACATGGAGCTCTTCAAGGAGTTAATATAAACGGAAACTCTCAGAGGAACAGCATGTCCACCATGTGTGTAAAGCCTAGACAATTCAGGCGTAACCGCCTCACGTCTCACTCAAAGGAATGTTTTCTGCTGGTCCCTCTGAATCTACAGCAATGTAAACATGCTTGGTAATGAGTCAAACTCACATTATTCATTGCCTGTTTCCAACGCACTTCTCAGCTGGGCATTTGGAACAAATGAGGTGCTCATAATGGTTCTTCTCAAGGTATACACTCAAAATATTTATTGGTCCTGTCCTAAAGAATTGCTTCTGGGATGGAGTTTCTGCTTCAGTTTCTCAGTATTTTTTGGATGTTGAGCCTGGTGGGATCCTAGGCTCAAGGATTCCCAGTGGGAATGCCCAGACCTTCACTACAAGCAGAATTAGGTTCCCTGTGTGCAATTATATGAGATGTGCTCTTCCTTTTTGGTGACCCTCTAAACCCACCTGAGGGACTGTGTGAGGAGAAGAGCCAATATGGCTGCAGCAGCTGCAGTTTTGGTTGCCCATGACCCCTCTGCCTCCCAGCCACAGCACCTCAGGTCCAGGGCACATCGGCTTCGGTCTCTACAAACCAGTATTTGTACCTGGTTTGTTTTGATCTTGCTCAGAGATAATGTCCGAAGGGGAACAAGAATGGACTGATGGGAAACAGCTACCCTGCAGCTCCTCAGTCAGGTAATGTAAGAAAAGATGGAGCACAGAGGAAAGATTTAAGTTCCAAATGCCCAAAGCCAGTGCATAAATCAAGGCTTTCAGCTAAATCTGCAACCAAGTTTTATGTATATTTTGCACTTGTCCTGCTATTAAACTGTCTTAAATTGCTGCAAGTCCCTCTGGACATTTCTTAAACTGTTTATAGCAAACAATTTATGTCAGAAAAAACCACATAAGCCAAATAAATCCAGCTACATATAAGCTTTGAGTAGCTTCAAGCAGGAATTTTCACCAGTTAAATTGTTTTCAACCTGAGTTCAGGTGAACCTAGTCTGTTAGTGCCTCTGGGAAAGGACTTCCCTTTAATTCATGATTCAAAATTTTCACTGCTTGCTATGGAAATGAGAACACCACCTGTTATTCTTTTAATTTTTTTTTCAGTTTCTTTAGCCAGTTTTTCTGCTTCTTCTTTCAGCTGCTTCACTTTTTCTAGTGTTACTTTTGGAGGTCCTTGGGCTTTTAGCTTTTCTTGAAGAATGGTGTACTTTCTTTTAACATCAGCAAATTCCTGTAACAAAATGCAGTTACTTAGTTTAAGAGCATCTCATAATTAATCTGGCGTACCAAAGGAGATTTTTATACTTTTTTTTTTTTTGAATAGCCTTTTTGAACCAAACTTTAAATCTCTCGCTCTCTTAAATCTTAAAAAAACCCAAACAAATCCATAATAAATGTACATTGAACAATGCTTTGCAAAGCCCAATAGAAAGAAGTGGAGAAATATAAAAGGAGGGCAAGGATGTAAAGAAAAAGTGATTTAAGATTTTTTAAAGCTTATTCTTTTGATAGGGCTTTTTTTTTGTAAGTTTCATTTTGCCACAAGGCTTAATTCAAGTTTAATGAATTATCTGGAGCAACATGGATTTTTTTACATTTTTGGCTGGTGTAATATTTTTCTGGCTAATCCACTCCCTGCTGATTTAGGTTGCTGTTTAGTAGGTTCCTTATAACCTGGTGCTGTGGATGCCTGGTTCTCCTTGCAATTTTAGCAAATTTCTAGCTGCAGTCTCAAAAATTGGAGCTACTGAAAAGCACTTAAACAAAAAAAAAACCCTCCAACTAACTCCCACAGCAATTTTCTCTGAAGGAGAATGGCATGGGATGAATGGTCAGGCTGCTTCCATCACTCACATAGTTTAATATCTGGTTTTGTGATTTGTTCTGTTGTGTTTACTGGTGCCTATGGTGACCACAAGTCTTATACACAGCGCAAGGAAAACTGTCACGGAATGGCCAGAGAACTGCATATGTTTTCTTTCATTCAAGCAAACAGAAGAGTTACATGCCAGAAGCCTTAAAATAAAAAAGAAATTATTCTTAACCTGTGACATTTTACACTGCATTGCATAAGGAAAACGTTAACAGTTTTGAGGAGAGCATGGTAACACAATTATCCTTATGAATGAAAAATACTATCAAACATGGGGGGAATCTTTTTTCCCTTAACACATGACAGAGAGGCTTACCTTATCAACATTCTGGGCTCGCTTGTGTGCAGCTTCTGCCCTTGCTGTTGCCTTTATAGCTTGATCCTTGTTCATCTGTATTTTTGCCTGCAGTGTAGCACCTTCATCTTCCATCTTGGACTGTTTTGCTGACAAGTCATTTAGTTCATCTGCTGTCTTATTCACTTGGTTCTCAGCCTAAAACAGAGCAATCGAACGCTGTGGTTTCTTACACAGTGTCCAGCCAGCTTGCAGTGTGGTAATGAGGGATGTTAACATCAACTGATTAAGAAGAAGAGACTCATAAACATTATGTGTGTGCCACATCCTGTTTTTACTGAAGTTTACATTAAGGAAATTTCGAGATTAAGTATCTTTTTCTAAAATGTATGTAGTAAATAAAATATTTACAGCAACATACCTGTGATATTTGTGTTCTGATGCCTTTTATCTCTTCATTTAGCTTTATGAAGGTGGTTTTGGACCGTCCTTGGGACTTCACAACATTTTTGAGGTTATTATTAATTTCATCCACAGGCAGAAGAGCTTTAGCTGCTTTGCTAAAAGGGAAAAATGGAGGAGTGTGTAGTATCACAGAATGTTAAGGGTTGGAAGGGACTTCAAAAGATCATCTAGTCCAACCCCCCCTGCCAGAGCAGGACCTCCTAGAGCAGGTCACATAGGAACACATCCAGGCAGATTTTAAATGTCTCCAGAGAAGGAGACTCCACAACCCTTCTGGGCAGCCTGTTCCAGGAGCTCTGTCATCCTCACCATGAAAAAGTTTTTCCTTGCATTTCTGTGGAATCTCTTATGCTCCAGCTTGCACCCATTGCCCCTTGTCCTATCATTGGACATAACAGAGAAGAGCCTGAGTCCATCCTCCTGACACTCGCCCTTTACATATTTATAAACACTAATGAGGTCACCCCTCAGTCTCCTCCAAGCTAAAGAGCCCCAGCTCCCTCAGCCTTGCATCATAAGGGAGATGCTCCACTCTCTTAATCATCTTTGTGGCTCTGTGCTGGACTCTTTCAAGCAGTTCCCTGTCCTAGTACAGCGTGGTGTGAAGAGCAAAGCAAGAACAAAGTTCAAACGTACCCATGCTCACATGCAGAAATGTTCCCTCAAGTCCAACAACAACTGTACAAATTGTGGTTTTTAAGTTGGCAAAACAAAACCTTAGTAAGGGACTTTGGGTGGGAGCACATGAGCTGCTGTACTAAAGGTGAGGCTGGACTCTGTGGGGCTGCCTGGTGATGCACTACTAGTAAGGAAGACTCCAGGGTGAACATATTTTCTCCATCCCTAGTTCTTGTTTTTTTCTTGCCCATACTTAAACCTCCCAGAGAACCAGATGTAATGCTCCACTAGGTCCAATGTGGAAGTAAGTAGCTGCTTTGGCCTCTGACTCAGCAGGCAGAGGTGCCAAGAGCCATCAGAAGCTGCCTCCTTGCAGCGTGTCGGCTCCCACAGCCTGAGTGGTCATGTCTCCTTCATGCTGGAGAGGCCCTGTGGAAATGGCAAGCTGAAATCTGCTGTCATCTGAGCTTTCCGTCCAGTGTTACTAGGGTACTGCCTGGGGTATGGAGCAGTCCTGCCATGCACCGGGCCACCCCGGCTGGAGTTGGCACATCAGTATGAGAACACCCTACTTACTCAGCTTCTTGTGCCTCCATCAGCAGCATCCGAGCTTCCTCCCTTTTTCTCTTTCTCTTATTTGCATTCAGTTTGTACTTCTCACAGTGGTTCATAATGCTTCTGATTTTGCCAAGCATGCTCGTGAGCTCTCGTGGAGTCAGGGGAAGGTTTATTTGCAGAACATATTTTGCCACCTTCTCAATGTCTTCTGGAGGCACACTCTCATCTGCAACAGAAATGGAGCTGAGGGTATCCTGAAGTGGTTCTTTCCTCAGAGTGAAATGTAAATGATCATTATGGCTGCCTAGCCTTTTTGTTATGTAGGAGAATAAAACTGACAGGCACAGCAAGGGGGTAAGAGAATTATCTCCAACATTTTGTAATTTATTATGCTTCCAGGTACTGCTGTTAGTGTTGTCAGAACTGGCTAAAATGAGGATTTGAACCCACTTTGAACTGGGTTATTAAAATTCTGATGTAGAACTGAGCTCATGGAAGGTTTTAAATCAGTGCACGGCACAGCTAGATGTGTCATAGCCCATTTCTCCCTTGGCCCCCAGATCAAAGAGGTGTTGGAGAGACCGGGGTGTGAATGGAGCTTTCCAAGCTGGCCAGTGGGTGTAATCCCTTCACTGGAGTCGCCACAATGTTGAGAAAGTGGTTCCTTTGCTGGTTAATGAGAAAGGCTAAGCTACAGAGGGAACTTGGGTCACACTCAGATAGGATGAGAATTTACAGTAGAAAAAGCGTATTTTGACAATTCCCCTTACAAATGAGCTGGTCCTAGGTCTTTGCTAAGAGGCAGTCACACAGAGTTAGAGTAGCAAATGCCTTGTGAAGTCTCATGATTACTTCTGTTTTCTGCTCACTTCCCTTTATATACAAGACCTTGGGTGATAAAACATTTGAAACAGCAGATTTACTATAACTGTACGCATCTCAGCTGTTACTGTTCTTAAACTTCAATTTAGAAAACAAAAAATCATGAAGAAGTGCCTTTATAATTTTTAGTGAATGACGTATGTCTACTAAGAAACCTAAAAGAAGAATGGAATTATTAAGAACTTATTAAAAGAAGGTGGAATTATTAATTGCTGTCAACTAAAAATCTGAGAATCTTAAGGACTTAAATGGAGTTTTTCTTCCTTTTCACTAAAATAACTTAAATGTTTTGGAACAAAGGAAGTGCTCTGGTCTCTGGCCTCACTCCCATTCCAGTGTAGAGATATTAATGCTAAAGGACTGCAACATGCAATCCTTAGACACTTAATAGGTCACCTGTGTTCAAGACATTAAAAAAATCCTACCACATTTGAACTCCTTTGATGTGAATCTTGTAAAAAAACTAGGTTCCGTTTCTTACAGTATTTTTCTGCAGTTGCAAGGGTGGAAAAAGTTTTAGGGTATATATGGTTGGTTTATTATTTTTTATGAGAGCTGCAAAGTTCTACCAGAATCCTTTGATTCCTTGAGTTACAGCTTTACGGAGATGAGGAGTGGTATGTGTCCTAATTCCCACGCTCCCTATGGAGAGCCTCTATTTATGGGCCTGGAAGAAGGGGGTGGAATAACAATTTGAGGATGCATTGGACATGCCTGGTCATTATATATTGTATGAAATGATTTTAGTAGTACTTTACCCAAACCAGGAACTGAGGGAATTACTTGCAGGCTTCAAATTAAGAACATTAATAAAAGATGACAATCAGAATGTAACAGATCTATTGGAAGATTAATACAAAGTACTGTCACCTGGGAGAAAGAAGCACTAGAAAAAAAAAGAGACTGAAAAAGATTGCACATATCACGAGGTGGACAAGAAATTTCATGTGTATACAGCTACATCATTTTCTGGTCATCTATTAAGCTATGTTATATTGGAACATATGTTAAAAATGTCAAAAAGAACTTTGCATATCTACCTAACATGAAGTCTTTCACTCTTCGGATGAACTCCTTTGTGATCTCTTGGTCAGCTTCGATTTGATTCTTAGCCCTCTCCAGTTGCCCATTAAATTGTAAGCCTTTCAGCTTGCTGTCTTCAGCCATTTTTCTAATGCTTTCAACCTGAAAATATTATTAGAAATAGCAGCACCATTTCCTGGATGTTATCACTGCTTGGCAAGTTGAGCTCTGACACAATACTAATAATTTTGATCCAAGCCTCAGCTGGAATCGATGTGTCTTGGAGAAATAACAGGAGACACCTTTGGAGAACTCCAGAAGTTGTTACATCATGGCCTTCATCTGGCCCCAGAAAAAGCCTAAATAAAGCATTTTTTTCTCCACACCCACTGCTAAGCCACCGACCCTTGTTTCTAAAACAAGGTGCTGACTGTTGTTTTCTATAGCAGTACTGCAGCACATCAGTGATCAGATTCAGTAGAAAAAAGTAGTGTAATCTCATTGCCTTTTCACATGGACTTGCAGTTAAGAATACACTTAAGAGGACACAACTAAGGAAGGCAGAGTTTAAGGCCTGTCTTTAAAAGTTAAATTTTATCATTGAATTAGCATTCTTGATAATTTAAACCAGAGCTTTAGATTAATCATCAAATTCCCACAGTATTTAGCTTTGCAGGGGGCTATGCTTTGCCTTGAGGAAATGCACAGGTACTGCCTCTCCGTGCTCTGCAGAGGGAAGAGATTTGCTGTTTCCCCATGTGACAAGAAAAATGGTGATGTGTTTACTTATGAAACTTCTCTAAATACTTCACTGATATTATCACAGGGTTGCCTGAGGCTCGCGAGCGCCAAAGGCCAAGTCCCAGCAGCCTGGCTCTCACCACCTCAGAAGATGCCGTTTGCTGCTGCCTCTCTGTGTGCTGGGGCCCCAGGCATGTGCCCCGAACGCTCATTTCTAAACCAGTTAGCTGTGACGCAGAGGGTCGCATGCTTCTCCGAAACAGGAAATGGATGCCCAGACACCCTGCAGGGACAAAGCCACAGCAAACGGACATTTCTGTTGGAAAATGTGTTTTGCCGATATCTGTAACAGGCATCGTCTCTGCCTGTTAGTCAGAACAAACTGTCTTTACTGATGTTTCGGGACTTGTCCAGTTTGTTTCCTTGGCACATGTTGCATTGGCCACACTTTGCGTGAGTTATTTTTCACTGCTACCGTGCAGTACAGCTGACTACTTGATGTCCTTTTAAGCAGCCCTGGTGGCAGAAAAGCTTTGTTTTGAAATTATTTGCAAAATCTATTTAATGGCAAACGTCAGTGTAACACGAGGTTGTATAAATAGAGCTTAACGCTATGCCTGGCAGTAATCCCATTGCAATAAGCATGGGCCATACTCAGCCTACTGACAAATGGTGCCTTTTGAATCTTTCCCAATAAAAAATAGACAATACTAGCCTGATGCCACCAAATTCCACAGGCACAGGGCACCATGACCCGTGAGATCTTAGCAGCTGTGAGGAAGAGGGATAGCTAGAGCCACAATCTCTTGATGGGACTGGCACCTAATACTCTTGGTACTGAGCCATGATAGGTCTATGATGTTGGGACAGGGTTCATCACTATGTCACTGCTCTTTGTCCAAGGAGCAGGTGAGCTTTTGTAGAGTTGTGACCTCCCAAATCTCATCCTCCATGCATTTCACTGAACAAATGTAGGTTTGATATACAACACCTGATTCTTAGGTTCCTGCAGCTGAGTAGTCAAGTTATTCAACAACACAGCAGTCTCCTCAGCTTTCCTGAAGGCATCAGAGGCAATAGGAAGAGCTCCATTGCAGTTTGGGCCACCACACTGCCTGAGTCTATAACTGTCCTGACACAAAGCTCCCCTGCAGGCTGCTGCAACACAGGGCTGGTCTCCTGGAACACCACAGATCTGCAAGAAGGAAGATGCTTATGTCAGAACTGCTCTGGGGGCCTGAGATACACTCCTGGGGGAAGGAAGATGTTTGATATCATATGAACATTGAACATAGGATGGGATTTTCCCAAAGAAATTGTGGTCTTGTCTCTCCAAAGATGGATGTCACTGCCAGTTACAGGTCCTCCTCCCCTGACTTGAAGGATGAAACAGCAGCCCATGGCTCCGAGCATCCTTGCAGGAGGCATTTGTTGGACTCTGTGTGTTGCACTAAGACCCTTGCCTCATTCCTGTATGGCCAAAGGGCTGAAACTATCCTCTGGCCATATCCAGCCCATGGGTCAATGGCTTGTTCTAAAGGATCCAGGTCACCTCTCACACAACATGATACCATGTTTAGTCCTCTATATAGTTTGACACAGATGTTGAGACTAAAGGCCTAGAAGGATGATCTCTTTCAGATCTGTCAGGGCTGGATGAAAGTGCTATTGGGTATTCACTGTTGCCCCACAGGACAGAAATCCCTTCCTATCCCATGTGTGATACAAAGTATATGCCATCACCCACCATCCACTCCAGAGTAAAGTTACCCTGCTTAGTTTAAGTTACTGATGTAGGAGGTTGGGGTTAATCTTTCTGACTTTACACAGATGTCCTCCTGAGACTAGAGAGTGCTTAAATAGTTCCTTGTGCTGGGTCTGTCCTGGGAGCAATGGCTTCCAGAAGGGTGGTAGTAACCACAGCTGAGAAGTGCAGCTGTTTCTGGCGTGACTGCATGTCTGTGCCAGGGAAGTGTTGTTTTCCATGTTTAAAAATTCATGTAAGCACCATTTAAAAATAAAATCTACTAACAGCATCAAAAAAAGAGACTTCTGTTTAGCTCCCATTCAAAAGTCACAGTGCCTACCTTTTCATTCAAATTTTGGATGTCAGGGATCTCGATCATCTTGAGCTGTTCCAGCACATTGCTTGCTTTCAAGGTCTGATGGCCCAGCACAGTGAGCATCTGGCTTCTGGCATACTCTAAGTATCTTACAGTAGGGGTTGTACTACTGGTCTTCTCTTCTGCCAGTGATGATACTTCAAGGTATTTCCTAATGTTGCTGATGGCCTCTGTAGCAACAGAAATAGGCTTTAGTAGTGTCTGTATTTTGGTTGCATTTAATTCATGTATTTACTTGAATTCTGGACAACTTATGAGTGACAGGTGATTCAGTTTGTTCGATTTGGGATGGCAGGGAGGGACAGGAGCTGTCATTTCCTCAGTCAAGCTTATTAATCCTTTACTCAGCCAGTTGCCAAACAGGAATAGTTTATTGATAATCATAAAACCTGCTAAAATAGATGCAGATGCAATGGATCCAATATCATACTTCAGGCTCCACGGTGTATGAGAAGCCAGTGGAAGATACAAAAGTATGAAGAGGATACCATTAATGATACAAACTGCTACTGATCTGCGTTCATCAGTAGCTCACACATTGCTGCCACTGTTGCTTTGAGGAAAGTCTTGTCATTTATGCTGGTTTGAAGTTCAGGCAAGAGAACTGTTTCTGTCAGTTGTAAAACCTATGAAATGATCATCTGTCTGTGAGTTAGGGAAGCATTTGTCCTGTCTGTTCAGCATAACACCCAAAAGTTAAGTGGTCTGCTGAACTGAGGCCAGAATTTAGACTACAAATGGGAATTTATGAGTTTTATTTGGCTCTGGAAAATCCAATTTCAAGGTTGATGCATTAACAAAAAAAGTTTTTCCATGATAAATTTGTAGGCCAGGCAAAAATACTTTCCAGCAAGAGTCTTTCTTATTTGCTTAGTTTAAGCTTTTCCTTAAGCAGACTAAAAAGGTTTGGAGAATATTACATTTTTTGCAGGTTAATAGCCTAAGGAAAGGACTCGAGCCTTTTGCAAAACACATAATTTAAAACTGCTACTGTCGAGAGTTCCCAGATCTCCAGAGAAACCAAAGTTGTCCCCAAATCCCTAGGTAGAAGTATGTGCAATGAGCCAGAACTGATGTGTCAGCAGTGAAAAAGCATTAGAGGTCATTGATTAACATCCCTCTTTCTGCTGGTAACCGACTCAGTTACTAGTTGAAGTCAGTAACAAGGCACTTGTCAAGTCCTGTATACTTTGAATCAGGCTCTAAAATCTCTGGCCTTGCTTTGATTGAAGTTGAACAAACTTCAGTTATTGTGTGGAGCCAGGGCTATATATTTTATCTTGTAACTCTTGGAAAAAATATACAGTTTAAAGTTACCTTGTAATACAAAATACCTGGCAAGAAGCTGCTGTAACTCCATATCTAAGCCAGAGAATGTTTTCTGTGCAACAGTTCCATTGCAGGAATATTTCACAGTGGTTCAGCTCTTCGTTAAGTGGCCCAAAGGCATTTTTCATGCTTGGGTTGTGATGGAGCTGTAGAGCTTCCAAGTTCTTTTACATTAAACACGGCATCTTGGCACAGGCTTGATTTACAGCCTAGGAAACTGTGCTTACTGCATTACCACACCACAGTGGCTGCAACACCAGGAGCCAAGTCTGGAAAGCTGTAACTTCATGAGAGCTCATAAACTACACACATTTCTTTTAAGGACACTTGTGTCTTGTTTTTTCCAGTGATTCCAGGTCAGCTGGCTGAATGTATACCTGTGAAGAAGTCTCCTGATCCTCTGCAAAGAGAGGTGGGTAGGAGCCTATTCCTCCTGTGCGTCTAGGGCACAAGTGCCAAATATGCCCCAGATGGTGTACGTGGCCATATCCTGCTCTATCTCAGAAGAAAAAGAGAGGAAAAGCAGACAGAGCCATGTGTAGGATGTGCAGCTGCTCCCTAAATGAAGATGGAGTGAGGAAGGCAGACTTTCTCCCAGATATCAGAGAAGCTGGTTTTCTTGAGGGAAATGTTATTTCTGTGCTGTTAGATGCTTGGTAGCAGGACCAATGAATATTTGTGGCCCTGACCAGAAATTAGGCTTAAATTCAAGGTCTTCCCCTCCCCACACCCCCTTGTGCTTTTTATAGGGCTGTTTATCTATCTCCTGAGGCCAAAAGACGAAGTGGGCTTGGAACGTGACCAGAGAGCACCACGGATGCTTCAGCTGTGCATCCACTGACTTCCCTGGGATTTATTGTTTCTTTGCCTTCTTCCCTTTCTCAGAGTCTGCACAAGACTCAGCTGAATTGGGAAGCGGAGCCTGGGAGAGTTGCGCTGGCTGCTCGCGTGGGGACCTGAGCGGAAGAGCCGGCCCCGTGGGCACTGCCAAATACAGGGCAGGGGAGCCCTAAATCTTAATTAATCTCTCTTTTCCCCTCTTCCTTTTCATTGGCTTTGTATTCTATTGACTTTTACTTTTTTTTTTTTTTAATCTTGTCTAGGCCAATTTTTTTCTTGCCTGAATGAAACACAGAGGAACTATAAATGGGAGTGCATTGCCTGTAGCTTGTATCTTCTGTGGTGTGCACCCTGTCTTCTGGGGTTCATATCTTGGCAGCTGTCTCTTTGGAAAGTATACTGATGACAGTCTCCTGCCACTGTGGATGATGTAGCTTCTGTTCAAGATCCTCCTCTTTCTCCAGAAACCAGTCTGTGACATTGTCATTACTGTTATTAGCCACTGATGGAGACTATATTTAGCTCAAGCACAGATGGTGTAATTCTTTAAAAAATGTCAAGGAGCTCAGTTCTGACTTCATATTTTTTGATGATGGAGAGCTAGTTCCTTACCACATCAAGTCATATATTTTCCCATGGGAACACTATGAAGTTGCACTATGACTTGCTGCTTTAATTAAACAAACCATTGCTGTACAACATTCTTTAAGTATTGCTAAGAGCAGGAGGAGTGAGAAGTGGGGAAAAAAATCTTTTGCTCTTCTACTGCATAATATGTGAGTCGATACTGTGAAATTGGGTGGCTTTTAAATCCTGATGTAAACATCAGGATTCATGAGACTTCTGACTGATGTGACCCTGGCACATGCATCTGAAATTTAGGATGCTAGAAATCATGGCATTTTAAGATAAAAGAGAGTTTGAAAAGTCAATATAATATGTTGTTAGTATTTACGTATTTGTGCTACCTCAGGAAGCTAAAACCTAAGGATCCTTGAAATATTGTATGGTTTGATGGTGAGAAAACCATTCTGAAGTTTCATGGAAAATGCTCACCTATTTCAATCCATTGCTGTCTGACTTACCTTTGAGGTTCAAGTAATGAAAACTTTGCAGCAGATGTATTTTCTGTTGTAGAAGTTCATATGCTAGGTCAGCTTCTTCCCCAATGTCTTCTATGTTCTGGTTAAGGTCAGGAAACTCATAGAGTGTCCTGTGAAGGGGATCCATTTGTGCAACTTTTTGTCTGAAAGGGAAATGGCAGATATGCAGAAGTCAGACCAGATTGTTCTTAAACTGGAACTGAAATACACAATATTTTAGAGGACAAGAGATAAATGTCTAGATAAGCAGAAACATTTACTTGTAATGACTTATTAAGAAAAGCCTTAGGATGAACAGGTTTGAGTATAGGCCTGTGGGATACAGATTATATATATGAAATATTATATACCATATATCTATATATAAAATATATATATAATTTTCTTCACAGATTTATTGAAAACAGTGACTTAGTAGTCCAGCATCTACGTGCTGATCAGAAGTGGGACTTGATGTGTAGGGCTGGCTGGTGGATCCCAGAGGAAGACCGCTTTTTCCACCAAGGGATTTTTCCAGCAGCTGAGAACTTACTGAACGTAGCCCTGAAAATTCTTGATGCCTGAGAGGGCCTCCAGTGAAAGAACAGGATGCCTCAAAATTCTTTCAGTTTCAGAAATGGCATCTTCGAAGGCTTTGAAGCGCACGTCACAGCTGGGCATTTGTCCTCCTTTATCTTCAAGATTCACAGCAAACCTCATTAATCCTTGAACAGTCTGAGTGAGAGCAGTAATTTCAGTGTCCCACTGATCAAAACAAAGATGACACTGAAGGCAAGAGGGAAAGTCTTTCTCAAAGCCGCGGCCACAGTGGCTGCAGAACCGGCCGGTGACACCAGCTCGGCAGTTACATGTGCCGGTGGCTTTGTCACACTTGGGCTGGCTGGTTCCCGCCAGGTTACACCCACACGCTGCAAAAAAGGGACAACACGTTACGTCCAGTTGTTCCTTTTCCATGAGATGAACGCATGCAAAAGGCACAATCAAGACAATAAAAGCAAACTGGTGTTTAAGTTAGAGCAAAGAGAACTGCCTGGTTAATGGCACTTCTTCATCTCTAACTTCCATGGCCTCATCGTAATCATAGAAGGAACAACGTAGATAAATAACACAAGTACTGTTATCCATCCCATACACACAAATGTATGAAAGCCTGCTTCTCTAGCTATATGTCCCATCTCCCATATGAACATAAAAGGTAAACATTTCTTTTGAGGCAGTTTCAAAACCCATTGTCCCCACTTAGTAATACTTACGAATGCAATGTGTCTGGGGGTTGCCAAAGTAATTTTCCTCGCATTCATCACAACATCTTCCGCTGTAACCTAGCTTACATGGACACTGGCCTGTAAGCTGTTAAAGACAGGATTAAATAACTCCCTGCAGAGTCATATGGCTGGATATATATTATTTACTGCATTTTTTTTTCTCCCTGTGACTTATGTTGTACTGGGACTGCAGTGGCACTGCTTGCACACAGTCTTTGAACACCATGGTTTATACAGCATTGGCCCACCTTTCCCACCTTCCTCTTGAAGACTGTGAAAACAAAATGGACTTTGAAAGATGGCTTGACTTTACTAATATGAAAGATTTTGTATGTTCCAGTCTACAGATGCTCTTTGAGAACTCATCCTCTAACTATGATCTGAGAAAGGATTTTTTTTACTTTGCCAAACAGAATAATTTCCTATTTTTGCTGGAGAAAAGTACTTGTTTTAACATTTCAACTTTTAACTACATGATATATTAACTGTAACTGAAAACCTCTAGGGTACATTATGCACATTGCCCTAGAAAATTTATTTTGGAATTCCACTGTTAAATTAAACTGGAGGGAATTACAGCTCTGATAACTGTTATAGCTCAGAAAAACAGTAGTTCCTTGAGGTTAAGCGCTACATTTGATAGGAAAAAATCACTAAATAAACTGGAACAAGCAGAAAGTATATAGAAGGGAAAACATGAAAGCACATCAGTAAGAGCTTGGGATAAGCTCCTGGTGCTCTGAAGTCAATAGCAAAACTGCTGTTGACTCCATGGGACCACAATTTCATCTTTCTGCTCTGAAACACTGTTTTATTTTTTCTGCATTTTGGCCATAAGAAGTGCACAGGAATTAAAGATGAGAAAAGGTACTCTAGCAGTCTGATAGGGCATGATTAGTGTAATGGCCATAGCTGTTACTTTATGAAAATAAACACTTAAAAAATATCCATGGTCCAAGCCTGGACTTCCTTCTTTTCTATATGTATACTTATGAGGCAATTTTTTTTCCTATGTGACATTTCTTCCAAAGTATTTCTATGAATAAGCCGACAAAGAAACACACAGGCAAAGAGAAATTGTTTACAAGCAGAGCCTTATTGTCAGAACCGCACATTTGACATAATGACTCAATGTGTGATCACACCAACTACAAACTTCCAAAGAGTTCTTGTTTTCAGGGAGCACAACAAAAAACACATCCTAGTTTATAATAGGGTCCTCACCATGCCATGCCAAATCACCACTACACCAGTTCCCAGAAAGCAGAGTAATTTTCTTGCCTGGTTACACTGGTTGCTTTGGGAGTTTTTTTGATCACAGTCACAGGTCTGACATCCTCTTCCACTGGCCAGGTCCCAGTAGCCAGAGGCACACTGGTCGCATGTCGCACCCACCACATTGGGCAAGCAAGGGCAAGCTCCTGTGGCTGGGTCACACAGACAGGCTGCTTCCCCCCCCGGGCACATGGCAGGGTGAACACCTGCCAGATTGCACGAGCACCCTGGAAAAAGAAGGACAATTACTACAGCGAGCAATAATATAGCAATCAGAGCTGTATGTAAAGCCCATGCTGTAGGTTTACTTCTAGTAAACATCTTTGATCTCATACAATGTACCTATCTTTCTATAAGAGCTTACATATCACTTTGATCAAACTTTCTGGGAATGTTCAGTAGTTTTAATACAGGCACAGAAAATGGAAGGCGTAGTGAATTTTGAATCTTATTAGAATGATATCTTAAATATGTTGAGTAAGCAGAAGTTGATTTACAGTAGGCGCTATCTGCTGTGGGAAAGCCCAGTAAGCCAAGTAAGATAAGAGGCCTTTCTTGTGAGGAATCGAAAGTTTTTGCTTAACCATTTCTAATAGACATCTTCCAAGAATGAACAAGGAATGGGCTTGAGATGTATTTTAGAGATTTCCAGAAAAAGATTTTCTTAAAAATATCTGTAATTTTCTGGCCTGTAGAAATTAGACCCTCGATCAGGCATGTTTGTGAGAATAGTCTTTGAGAAATATTGGACAGAAACATATACCTTGCTTTTTCTTACACTCCTGCCTTTCTGTTAAGGGTGCCGGGTTACTGACCATGTCCTCATAGAGTCCATTATATTGCCTGAACAGTCTCATTCTAGTCACTTAATGAAAACAACTAGTAAAGCAGGGAGCTCAGCAAGGGATCATATGGTTAACTGAGAATTGCTTACTTGGCATCAGCCAGCAACACAGATAGACAATTATCTTTGATTCCTTTACTTTTGCTTCCTTCCTGAATGGGCTGAATGCACATTTATTTTTCTAAAAGATAGCACTGATTTAATTTCACAAATGTGTATTTCCTAGGAGTGATATTCAGTATGAGATGTAGTGAGACTTGGACAACAAAGAATTTAATAGATTCCATATTAACGGTGGTTTGTATCACTGGATAGAAATATATTTGATATTCTCATTTTTGGCCCATTGAACTGCTTTAGTTTTACTGACCCTCCAAAGGCTAACCAATGCCTATTGCCTAATTTCTTTAAAACTTTTCTTGGTAGTAACACACCATTGTAGGGCTGTTGCTTACTTACTTTGACAGCTTTGATTGAGGGCTGAGCCAAAATACCCTGGTTTGCAGAACTGGCAGTTTGCTCCATGGGTGTTGTGTAAACACTTGATGCATTCCCCGGTGACCCTGTTACAGGACTCTGGGTCTGTCACATCAATGTTGTTATTGCAGGGACATGGCGCACAGTCAAGCCTGGGGCTACCTGGGTTTTTGTAGGACCCACTAGGACACTCGTCACATTGATTGCCTGTCAGAGATGAAGGTAAAAATATTTGCTGGCTGGTGGGTGAAATAGGTAATTTCCAGTAATACTCTTGAAAGATTCAGACTCTCTATTCAAATGCACATTTACAATGGAAATATCTATCTGTTTGAGACTGTTGCTCTTTAATCCTATGATCCATTTAAATTACATCTCCCACCCTGAAATTTGATGGAAATGCACTCTCCTTATCCCAGGTCATTTCCACAAAGGAAGTCCTTTCAGTAGGAGTAAACAGATACACACACACACACACACCCCCCAGCACCTCCAGATATATTTTCCCAGCAAAGTCCTTCCAAGGGCAGTAGTCAGGGTTGGCCATATTTGCAGGATTTTCCAGGTGGCCTTCACCCCAACAGCAGCATGGGAAGGAAGGGGTGCCCTTTCCCAGACCAACTCAGACTCCAGCAGACCTGCCCTCCTTTCCATAATGCAGTGGAGGATCCCCAGGAGGTCACACAAGCTCTGGGACACTCTGTCCTTGTTTGCTGGCATCGTCATTGCTTCTGCATGCCATCCTGATGCCTTTCCTGATTGGGTGCTGCCTCACTTCATCTCAGAAACCTTTCTGGGCAGGCTGATGTTGCTGGGACCTCATCCACTGGCTCATCTTCAACCAAGGACTCTGCTCCTTCATCCTCAGGACCAGAGCCTTTCACACAAAGGAAGTGAGCCCAGTGCCACAGAGGTGACCAAGAGCCTTGCTGGGAAGAAGCAGTAGGAAGAAAGTCCAGACTGAGGATTGTGGTCATTTGTGAGGACAGAAGTCCCCTGGCTGAGCACCAACAGGAATCATTTTGGCCCTACATCAACTAACTACTCAAGCAAAACTCCTCTTGACTTATAGAGGAACCTGTCCTAAGTAAAGACAAAGTGCTGGTTTAGTATTTGTCAGTGTGTTTCCCGTTAGCATTTGCTTCCATCACTGGAGTTTATTCTAATGTCCAGGGATAGGGAAATATCTTCAGTTTTCCCTGCAGAAATTCAAGCTAAGTCACCAGGATCTTAGCAAGTAAGGCATCAGATTGCTGCAAAAATATCTGCATTTGAGACGGCTGAGAATGGAAACCTCATTTCTAAAGTGACCCTTTGAATGGTTAAATAGTCACTCTTGGGCATAACACCAAAGCAAGATTCCTCTATATGAAGAAAGACTTTCTCTGATTAGGAAATCTTAGCAGTGCTTTTTGATGCCCTATTCTTTCCAATCTGGGCTTCCAGTGCTTCTTTTCCAGAGGTAACGAGCAGCTGCAGTTCTCCTCCCCTCTCCCCACCACGTTAATATAGCGGAAAGAAGGAGGATTCCAGAGTGCCACCAGATTAATTAATGGCTTCACTGTATCCGCATATGTGAATCCCTTTTTCAAATGCTAATCACACAATTCCCACTCTTCTCAGAACTTCTCCATTTAATTTCAGTAAATTTGAGTGCTAACTTCTCTATTTTATTACCATTACCTCACTTGTTATTTCTGAACAGAGTATGGCAGAGGATGGTCATTTTTTTTCTCTCTTACATTAATTTTAATAGAATAAAACCCAGTCTTTATTTTGCTTCCTACCTGAATATCCCTTGAGACAATTGCAGACTAGTTGTGCAGACTGGGAGTCCTGGTAACAGGAGTGTGCAAAGTACCTATTGCTTGTAGGTGCCCCTGGGCACATGCATGGGCGGCAGGGTTCTCTGCTCAGGGGGTTTCCATAATAGCCATCCATGCACCTGTCAAAGCAGTCAACACAAAACAGCAGAAATTGTCAAGTGATCCTTTCAGTCCCTGCAGATCAAGCAATTTACATGTATGTATAATTATTTTAACATTCCGGGTCATTGTAATGCTCTCCTCATCAATTGGTGCAGATGAGGTGTTCTAAAATGGGAAATCAGAGCTGCATTCCTGAAATCTGGAGCAAAAATTTTAAAAAATACATTTTATTTTCAAGGAATATTTCTGAAGATTTTCACCTACTCTGGGACAATTTTAATCTAAATTATAATATGTACATATGACATATCACAAATGATCTGCATAGACAACTAAATGCTGCCGTGTAAAAACTCTGTATAATTCACCTATCACCACACATATTCGTCTATTTCTGCACACACACAAAGAGTGGTTGGCATGACATTAGAAAGTCCTGGCCCAGGTGAAAAGCAATGATTCATTCAGAGCATTCAGAGAATATTGCATATTTCAGATGCAGCATATGTATTAAAATCTGCCATTCTCTGTCTGACATGTTCTGCAGACCTGGGGTGATGGCTTCGATGTGGTGGTGGTGATCATTACCAAGACAGGTGGGGTCCCTGGGGGCTCCTTGGGGGCTCAGCCACTCATGCCACCCTTCCTGCCACCACCACCTCCACACCCCAGCTCCCTGTGGTCCCACAACTACAGCAAAGCAGCAGCTTCTGAAGCAGCCTCAGTCTTTGATCTGCTTTACTATGGCAAATGGGAACACAATTCTCTGTATGTATACAAGCCAGGCTAAAAGTCTTGGCTATTCAATTATCCTCACCCCGGGGTTTGGAGCTCCTGCAGAGACACAGGACAACAAGTATTTCAGTCTCCCATTTTTAATCTATTTGCCACCTACAAGCACAATAGTCAAAGGCTGTATTGTTCAAAAGCACTGCAAGAAAAGCTCAATAGGTTTCATGGGGATATCCTCTTAGAAGTGAATGACAGGGTACAATCCAGCCACACTAAACTAAACAGCTAGTGATTTTAATTCTGATGTCCGTATTGAGCTCTGATGCTGCTGCCAGTGTATAGAACAAAAAAGTGGACCGCTGTTTTGCACAGGGCTGGGACAGATGGGAAAAGTAATTTTCTGGTCATATGGAAAGAATATGAACCAGCAAACAGGACATGTTTATTTGAGCTCCTCAGAGATAATTGCAGGTATTAAAGTGAGTATTCATCACGAGGTTAGCCTCTTGGCAATTTAAAAGCTGGTAAGAATCAGCGTATCTCGTACGCAGTGCTTTGCACATGTCTCCAAGCACATAGTGCCATGGCACCCACGTTTCAAATGCCTTCTTGGAGGGAACCCACTGACTGCAGCGCTGCGTGCATGCCGTGCCCACAGTCCTCCCACAGGCATTGCAGGCACCTTCCCACAGCCATTTGCTGAACAAATAGGTACCTGCCATTCAGCAGCTCAGCCCAGTTCAACCCTGGGTTTAGGTATGTGTTTCCACGTCAGGTCACTGATGCATTCATGGGGATGTAGGCAGGCCCCCAGCTACACGCACAGTTTCGAGAGCAGCAGCGTTTGGGTGAGCTTTGCAGTGCTACCCACCAGCTTACCTTTCACAGTGGCTTCCAGCCGTAAACCCGCGGCAGTTCAGGCACGCTCCGGTCAGCGGGTGGCAAAGCTCCGCGTGGCCGTTACACGGGCAAGGGCGGCAGTGGGGAAATCCAAAATACCCGGGCAGACATCGGCTGCAGCGCTGGCCATCCACCTCGCGTCGGCAGGAGCACTGCCCTGTCACCTGGTCACACAGCCTGCTCAGCGAGCCTTGTGGGTGGCACTCGCATGCTGGAAAACACCGAAAGCAAAGCTGCGTCCTGAACGTATTCCCACCAACTCCGATCATCACTGACACTGCTCGAAGGCAGTGCGAGCAGCAGGGATGGAAAATTCACCATTTCTAGAAATGTTTTTTATATTGCTCCACAAATAATCATGAATTCAAAGGCCTAAAAAGTGGGGGTATGCATGAAGAGCCAGAGATCGGTACTGGTGCTGGCTGTTAAGTACTCACCATAGCAGCCATGGAAGCTAAAACCATAGCTGCCTGCAGAGCAGGTGTCACAGCAGCGTCCCACGACGTTGGCTTTGCACTGACACTGGCCCCCCAGTTTACTGCAGCTGGTGTCCAGCGACCCTTGAGGATTACACTTACATGCTGCCAAGGGGGAAGAAAATCAAAACAGGTTTGGTTATAAAGGAGTGTGACTGCTCTTGTAAACTTGCAGTTTTTACACTTAAAAATAGGAGGGAAAGAGCCTGATTCACCATTCTTGGCTCACTAGGGGTTCACTATCTTTGATGCTGTAGCATTGATGGTGATGGTATATCAGGCACCAGCACGAGTCTTGATGGTGGAGATGCCACATTCAGGGCGCTGCCTTTGGCACATATTTGGGATAGGGCAGAAGACAGCATAACAAAATGTAGATCCAAAATGAAGGTATCTTGAAGTCTAGAAGGGTCTGTGTCTAGCTGCAGCACTGGACATAATCTGCAGGCATTACTTAGACTGGATATAGTTTGCTGATTTCTGGACACCTTGGACTAACTTGCTGAGTGAAGCTGGTCTGCTAACTCACAGAGGAAATTTGTCCAATATGCTCAGATGCCACTGCTAGAAAGACAAAGTGCCATGTTTCACTGTAAGAATCCCATCATGGGAAATGAGCTAATGGGGAGTCAGCACAGCCCAAATTTAAATGAGGGGGGTGTGTGACTGCATAGATTTGACCACATCACATGATATGTGAGTGAGGCATTGGTCCTTCTAAAAATGGCCCAAACCAAGCATACTCTATCAGGTCCATTGGAGGTAAGGCTCCCTGAAAGGAGCTGGCCACCAAAGTTGTTCATAAAGGTCCCTCCTGTTACTGGAAGTGCAGAGGAGCTCCATTTGTCTGGTCCCAACACCAGGGAAGCCTCCTGAGACAGCAAGTCCAGCTACTCTTTCCACACTGAGTCCAGGAGACTGCTTGGGTAATCAAACCCCACCTGCCACTGCCCTTTTGCTGGAACACCACAGATTTTTTCTTGGTGAATCTCTTCCAGGACATAAGCTCATGTGCCATCATGCCTGGAGTCTTACCACAGCATCCAGCTGGCCTGCAGCGTCCAGGAAGAGGGCTTAAAAACTCTATTGTCACTTTATAGCAGCCAGAAAAGTAAGAAAGTTACTGCTTTGAGCATATGGTGAAGCTGCATCTGACTGAAATGCTCTTCAGAAACACACAAACACTGCTATGGTCCCTGTCACATTTCTCCGTGAAGCTTATGATGTGTGATGGATTCTAAGAACCACGACACCAAAAGGTGTTTGCAGTGCACTCAGGGTTCAGTGGGACGTATCCTGCGCGTCCATACACAGCACATGCTGATTGGCTTCACTTACCTACACCACCATGGGCTGAGAGCCCTCCAATCAACATACCTTACAAACTGAAGGGAAAACCAGTAACTGTCCCAAAGAGCTGCCTGTGCAGGTTGCTCCTTACCGACAGCACCATTGTGAATGCGGGCTGACAGGCTCACTATGAGCTGTGCACACACTTCAGGCAGGACATGAGGTCCAACTTCTGATGCAATTTCAATACAGTGATACTTCTGGTACTCATCTAAATCCTTTTCACTGCATAAGTTCTCCACGGAGCTGATTCTGGGAATAAGTCCAAGCTTTGGAGTTAAGAGGGAAAAGAAAATATTTTCGCTTAGATATGCTGAACACTAGAATTTCCCACATTCTCTTACTGTGTTCTGCATTGCAAGGACAGAGGCCTGAAGCACCATGTTTCCAAATCTGCCACTGTGCTGCTCAGTCATCTAAATTCACATTTATTCTTATGGTCTAGACATTCCCCAAGTTCTTCAAATAAAAGGCACCATGTATAAAAAAGTCAGATTATAATAAGACCTCAGATATACACTCAGAACTGGTTTTGCTTTTAAAAGATGCTTTGTTGATGACTATGAAAGCAGTATCTGGCCAAAATTTTTACTTGTATTACCAAGATAATCAACTGAAGGTTCTATGTCCAAGTATGGCCAGCCCTTGTCAGGTCCAGTTCTACAGCAGTAATTAGAGGAATGGACTTAAAAATATTTTATCTCTATAGAAGAACCCAAAACTAACACCCAGATTCTGACTTGGTGGAAACTTGGGCAATGTCTGGACCAGATTCCTGAGAAAACACAGATGTAATTGCACTTTTCCGAAGTCATTTTCAAATATATGCATGATTATTTGAATTAGATTCAGGCAAATTATAGAGATTTAAAAAAAAACCTAAGTTATGAAGAATTGCATGAATGTATATCCCTAACCACAGCATCTTGTCAGCATATGTGGAGTGTGCTCATAACAAATGAGCAACAGACAGAGAAACACACTTTGTCTCTTAACATATGCAACAAGTATGACTTGCTGAGCTATTACGGTATTTCTCCATCAAAATTAGAACAGATACAATTCTGTCTTTTCGTATAAAAACATGCAAACACAATGCAAATGGAGGTAAGCAGAAGCCCATTTTACTGAATTTCTATAAATGATTTAAAAATATTTTTAATAAGTCTATGCAGGAAAAAAAAAATCTCACTGGTATAAATACAGTCTCAAGGGAATTGTGACAGAACTACTCACTGAGTCAATCAAGATGAATGGTTTTGCCGTTGGGTCAGAGGCAGAGGACTGAGAAAAATGCACATCCACAGAGTATTCCGTTTGTGGCTCCAGGCACACTGGAGTTTGCAGAATTGCAATCCTGTTTAGCAGAAAAAACAGTTATAGCCACAGGCTATAATAGTCAGGACAAGGCAAATTTACAGGATGCTGTGAGCTCTCCCACCCCTCTGTGCCTGCATCCCAATGCCTGCAGCTCCGAGCAAGCCCTGCTGCTGTGGGCAGCACACCCAGCCCCATTGCTTGCAGGCTTTGGGAAAGCTGCATAACTTCTGCCTGGATGGTTCACCAAGCACAATTTAAACCTGGTTTAAATTAAACTGAAAATGGCAGGTTTTACTACTTCAAGCAAAGGAGTTTGCAACTCATTGTTCAGATTTGTCCTTTCCTGTCCCTGTTTGGTCAAGACTTGGGTCACATCCTCTTGGCTCCTCTCTGTTATTTACATAGGTCCAAGCTGAAAAGCCAGTGTTGAAAATAGGCTAGGACACTGACTTTAAGTCAATATTTCCTTACTGTTCTGAAATAGCTGCAGTTGGATCTTTGCCAAAGCAATGACTAACCCCAGCAGGATCTCAGACTGCTCTCCTGGCTTGAGCAAACCTTTGCGATGCTGAAGACTGGACCATCAGACTCTTCCTTCGAGCCTATGTGGTATTGTGGTGTGACAGCAACAGGAAAGGCCACACGTGTTTCTAATACTCCCACTTTCCCACACATTTGTTGCTCTGCAGTGCTTCAGTAAAAGATTTGCACACAAAAAATCTACAGGCGAAAGGATGGGAACAGTCAGACAGACCTCTTTGTGGCTGGGAGAGGTAACACATGTGGCTCCTGGGAAAGGCCCTTGTTTTTGCAGCGTTGACTTGACAAAATACCGGTGGGCTGGATTGCAACACTTGCTAGCCAGTCTTCCAAGGACTATAAAGAACAAAAATTATGGTCATTTTTCATATCTGAAAACACCCCTTTCTCTTTGCCAGGGTTAATGAAAGCCATCTGAATGATGGCACACGGCAAAAACAAAACAGATTTTCTCTTTGTTTCTTACAGGACTAAAAAAATAATGTTATTTGTGAAAAATGCATTGTATTTGCAATGGCTAATTGAAGAGCAGAGACGGCACTGGGACGTCAGCTGAAGCAAATGGAAACAGCTCTGTAGAAGTCACTGGACTTGTTTCATTTCTTAGCACAGTGTTGTCCCAGAGATATCCTTTATTATCTGCCTCCTCTCACATCTAATAAGAAATAACAAACATAAAAGACTTTGTAACAAAAAAATTGCAACTGTTTAATCCTTAGAAGGAAAAAGCTACATCAAACCAGCCCACTTCAAAATTGTTCTCATGTTCTAAGACACTGGGAGTTTTGTTTGCCTCAGAATGACAGAAAGAGAATATAATACAATAGACAGAAGGAGGATCTCAACTGGTGGAATTGTCCCAGGGAGCTGCAAAGAGAAAGAGCAAGGCATGTACAAATGCTGGTACCAATAAAACACTGGCCTGTGTTTTTGCAGACATGTGTGCAGACTTGGGTTCAACCAGATTTGCGTTAACAGATTTTCCTAGACGTGTCTTCATCATTGAAAAATTTTGTCCAGGCAAAAAATGAGATTTTCGCTACTTTTTCCTACAATTTTCACACATCTCAGAGCCCAGCTGGAGCAACTGGGAAGCTGGATGTCTGCAAAAGGTCGGGGTAGTTATCCACTCAGATCACTCCTGACTGTGCACGTTTTCCTGCCCAGAAAATCCCAGATAGAAATACAGGATGCCCATCTAAACGGAACTGCATTTTGCATGTGTCTGATTTGTGAACAAGAGTCCAGCCAAGCAGAGGTTCAGGGGATCAATGAAGGGCATGTTACTGGGTTGATAAGAATGAAAAGGCAAACAATTTTAATTTTAAATATAAAGAGTGGGACAAGGTGCTGCATCCTGTTATTGACAAGACAGACCCTGCATCGATCACAACATCACAAGACATGACAAGTACCTCAGGCTCATAACGAATCGTGATATCAAAGTCCATAGCAAAGGGAACATTGTTGATGGCAAATCTCAGACCAGCTCCACTGGGAACACGGGCAAAGCCAGGTCCCGTCCATGTGACAGACCGACCGGTGCTAGGCTGCCTAAAAACCACGGCCACAGCTGAGTCCTGTCCAAACTGCATTGCACTCTGCAAAGACATTGACATTTTCAACAACACACAGAGTCGATGACAAAAAAACAAACTCGGAAAAAAGAAAGGAAATATTCTTGCCATGTTGGTTACTTATTTCGGCCATCAGTCATCCTCACTTTCAGAACAAGCTCGAGATTGACAGTCTAAGAACTCTCCCAATGTAGCATGTTTAGGATCACATATAAAGAAAAGCTTCCTATAGCTTTGCAACAACAGCAATGACAGGGACTAGAATAATCCATCCATCTCTGTATGTTTGGCATCTCCAAGCCTTCACATTGCAAACCTTAAATGGATTAATCTTGATTTCATACATGGCTGGACTTTTCATTATAAGCTGAATAAATAAATATCAATACTTAAAACAAAGCTGACAGCATTTAAATGTAGTAGGTACCATGTTAATGTCTTGGTAACCTTGCTGGAAATGGAAAATATTGGAAATGTCTTGCAAGCAAAACAACAACAAAGATTTTACCTTTTACTTTTCTCCTATAAACAATTAATTGATTCTTAGTCTACAGTTGCACTGGACATAGCAGACCAAACCTGTTGGTGTGAATTATAAGATGCTCGGCCCAACTGCCTATCAAAAAAATTGATTTCATTTGTGTCAGGATTGTAATGACCAGACATGTCCTTGCCATCTGTTCCAAAACAAAATTTTAGTATTTGGTGTAATCTTAAGTAACTCTTCAGGTGCCAGTTTACCTGTTCCCATCCAGATTTTCTCACATTTCGTTTCTTGCTCCTGTTTAACACAATCTTTCCATTTTCAATCATGAACTCATAACCTTGCTTCTGGAAGTAGATGTCACACCTTGGAAGAGTGCTGGATTTAACCTAATGAGAGAGCAGCAGCAGTGTCTCAACAATTTTGAAGGGTAAGTAAGGAGCTAAATGAAATCCACATTCTTAAAACAAGCTCTATTCTCTCCTGGGTGCAACTCAGAACTATAGCCCAACAGCTCCTGGAAACCCTTTTCCCTCATTCCCCTAAAATTAACTTGCACTTCCTCTCATAAGCTATGTCCCAGACATCTGTTTTCTATTTAATTATTAGACCGTAGGATGATTACTGGTTGTGATTATAGCTAAATATTGGAGAATGTGACCTGCAAATAAACATTTTTTTTATTATTCCTTCTCTATAGCTTCTGGACAACACATTGGAGAAGAAGAGTTAGTAAAAACATAGGCAGAGGGAAGGAATGCATTCCAGACTTGTACTCCACATGTGGAGCAACTACTCTCATTGAGGGGGAAAAAAATAAATAAAAATTAATTTTTCTAAAAACATTACAGATGGATGCCAAATTCTTGAGGAAATTGAGATACAATCAGTGCCATTATATAAGGCAGAAGGAATGAGTCCGCTGGAGCAGAGAATTTGATTCTTTCCCTTTTGGGGATTCCCAGAAATATCAGAGTTTGTGATAGCTGTTGGCAACTCAAACACTTTCCTCCAATTTAAATAACAAAAGTAATTTCTCTAATTCATGCTAGACCATCCTGCACTTTCAGAGCAGCAAGGACAGCTTTGCAGGTCATACTATGCTGTAGTGACTGCCCCTTGGTCACACTCAGTTATGGATAGTCATGTCCATGAAGAACAAGGATGAACCAAGAATAGTCCAGGGACCTGCTTTGTATCTTCCTGATAAAGAGCCAATCCATCTGCTCCCTGTGCAACAGCTTCTCTCCTCAGCCTTTGCTCCCATGCCACCACCACATGGATCCATTCTCAGTAAGACACCTAAAAAGCCAACTACCTACCAACGGTGCAGAGCCAGAAAGGGGCTTTGCATGCTCAGCTTCATAAATGTAATAGTCCAGGGGTAAAAAGAAGTAGCCTGAGGCTGGCTCATTACACTGTCGGCTCATGATGTTGGGGAGACACTTGCACTGACCGTCCTTTGGTGAGCACCTAGGGTAAGAGTTGGTAAAGGGAGAACATCAGAGTGAGGCACAGCTGGGTCCTCACAGCATGAGAGCAGCTCAGCTCCACTCTGGTTTCAGCTTTGCTTCATTTCTTCCATTGCCAGATCACCTCCCTTATTAAATTTCTTCCTACCACCCATCCCCACTGTTGCTGATGATGGATTTATTCAATGCTACTTCTTCATTGCTCAGGAGTCATGACATGCTTTGTCTTTCTCTGTCCATTCCACACCAGAAGCACAGGTTCTTTTGTTTCCTAAGCCTGTGTTATTGTCTATTCCTGTCTCAATTTCTTGCATCTGTGTCTATATCACTGCATCTGTCACTGTTCTTAACCATCTATCACCTGCAATTTTGGAGGCAGGATGTGTGACCAGAAGGACCTTTGATTTGATGCAATATGGTAGTTTTCATATACTTCTTATGAAACACATCATAATCACGATGATTACTAGCTTTGATTTACCTGCTCACAAGAAGCTGCTCTGCAGCATCAGATTATGTGTGAAATCTATATCTGAAGGCTAACAGCAGCAGTGAAGACCCCTGCCCAACAGACCTCTGGAGGAAATCAACTGAAACCAAGTTTCCTTCTAAACTTACATATTTTAAATAGGAACCTGTACCTCAGAAAAAAATTAAGATATTTATAGCTTTTAAAGTAGGTGTAGGAAGCTAAGTTTAAAATGTCACCTCTAACCTCCTTCTAATTTCTATTTATCTGAAGGTCTCTGTTTCTCTCAAACCATGCCATTTATATTTAATACTATTTAAAAAACCTTCACTTAAGCTGATTCAAAGCTGGTTTCAAAGGAAAAGGTAAATTCCTTTATTACAGATAAATTTCCAAGATCCTAACACAACTTTATATTGTTGTATATGATGAAGTTGCATCTACAATTGATTTTCCCATTTGTATTGAGACTCTTTTAGCCTAATAAGAAAATCCAGCCTAAGGGTTTGTAAAAATTAAAACTAAGAAAAATCTTGAAGTATATTAACTTACAAGTTATTCTGGGATCCACCGATATCACAGTCACATGGAGAACAGCCATGCAAGCTGTTGCCAAGACCCCAGTATCCTACCTGGGATAAAAAGAAAGCGAGGGTGACAGAGCACTGGAACAGGCTGCCCAGAGAGGTTGTGGAGTCTCCTTCTCTGCAGACTTTCAAAACCTGCCTGGATTCATTCCTGTGCAACCTGCTCTATGTGAACCTGCTTTGGGCAGGGGGTTGGACTAGATGATCCCCAGAGGTCCCTTCCAACCAGAATAACTGTTATTCTATTAGTGATTTTGTGAAAGATTTTTTTTTTATGGCAAATATTTAAGTATGCAGAGCACAACAGAACTTTATTCACATGGCTGAATGATGCTCTGGAGCACTACTGTGCTTGGCCATGGGAAATTGTTTCTCTTACCAGACTGCCACTGCAAGAAGAGCCAGATATTTACCCTTTTGTGCAAGTTGCTCTGTAAACAGCGAAGATGGCCTGAGGACACGATTTTATATATCCTTTCTTTCCAGGGAGTGCTCATCCTAGTGCAATTTGATTGCACAAATGTTTGCAAGCAGTAAATATGAAACAGATGTGTCAATGCAAAATAGGAGCATAGAGCTGTAAAATTCTTTTGAATTTTGACTGATTGTTTGTTTTTCTGACAATGAAAAGGTGGGAGGTGGGAGAGCAGGCTTCTAAAAACACATGCAGTAGTAATAACAAAAACTGAGTACACACGATGCATTTTTCACAGCGTCGCCCCGTGGTGAACCGCTGGCAGAGGCACTGTCCCGTGGCAGGATCACAGATGGAGAAGGGCAAACTGCCCGAGGGATCACAGTTGCAGGCTGCAGGGAGAGAAATGTGCGGTTACCTCTGCGGGCCCAAGTGATGGCAGCAGGGCTGGTGTTTGCTTTAGATGTGGTGTCAGAATGACAGGCAGTCTCTGTCCTACAGACAGATGGTCTGCAGATGGACATGCCCTGGAACCCTACAGCCCTCAGGCTGCCCTTGGAATGGAACTGTTGGAATGGACTGCCTTGGAATGGACTGTTTCCTTGGTGGGTACTCTCACCGAGCGGGAGCAGGGGCACTGGCAGAAGTCAGTGCAGTGATCTGCTGTGTGCTGATCTGCACTGCACAGTCCTTGCATGTTGCCATGCTGTGGGCATAATAACCATGGTGTGCTCACAACCCCCCAGTGCATCTTGGTAGGGGCAGGCTGTGTTTTTCAGCAAGCCTCTGTCGGAGGAACAACTGGCTGGAAGATTTCATGGCAAGGCAGCAGCTCCTACCACCTCGACACTGCACTGTGCAGTGCAGAGTCCAACTATCCTAATAGCCTGTCTGTGCTATAATAATTTTTGTGTTTTAATCTCCTGTTTTTAATCAAATTGCATGTTTAACAATCCTTCTGTTAACACCAGCTGGATCTATCACAGTATACTACTTATTCTGCAAGTGATTTTGCATCTTTTTGGTCTCAGATGTTGCATCAGGAACATTAAATTACATTGCCATTAAATTACAGTAGGCAACTGGGTGTTTTGTGAAGCAGGTAGTGCATTAGTGTGTGTATCTGTGCATTCAGCTATCTGCATCTTTTAAAAATGCTTTGGAAAGAAGAATAGAAGAGGTGGTTTACATACGCTGGCAGCCCAGAGGGTCGCTGCCGCTCAGCCTGTAGTAGTTTGCCCTGCACTTGTCACAGTGCACACCCTCCACGTTCTCCTTGCAAGGGCACCGGCCCGCGACCGTTCCCAGGGTGGGATCTGTGTGGCTCTCGCACACGCCATTGTGCAATGTACCTTCTGGGTCACAGTTGCAGGCTACAAGTGAGGTCAAGGAGACACATAAAAAAGCACATTTAGATATACGCATGAAAGTGCTATTATAGAGCTGCTGGTAGTCACAAATTCAGGATTCTTGTAAAGATTACAGACATTCATCCGTGCTCACTGTGTTGGATGCTTTACAGTTAATGTACAGCTTCTCTTAAGAAATACTATGAGTTACAGCCTTTGCTTTGGTAGAAATATTCTCTTTGCTTTGGGTAGAAATAGGCATCACTCATCCATTTCCTAACCTCTCCAGAGTACCTGGGGAGAAGCAGGTTCCATACTTTTGGGGATGTTCTCATGAAAGCTGTAGGGTTGCAGGGGTACCACATGTGAGCCACTTCCCCAGAGCTGGTCTGAGTTGGCCATGGCTGAATTATTTACTAGAAGCAATGGATTCATCATGGACACTGCCTTCATGATGCATCCCATTTTTTCCTAAAGCACTACCCATTTCTCATAGCAGAGCTGACATCTACTACACCACTCCCCTGGATGATCACCCCTTAGCTCCTTAAGGACTTTTCACAGCAATTACTACAATTAAATTACACTTGGAACATTTTTTCCACCCTATGTTAATACTGAATTTAGCTCATCTTTCAGAAGAAATGCTGAAAGACTACTTTTCTTGCATATGGCAGGCATCTAGCAAAATGCTCCCATCATGTTGCACCTCTTCTATCACAGAAGCAAAGTATTACTGCTATTCATAATAACACTGATGCTCAAGAAAGATGATAGCCCTGCTGGATTTTTTACGCTGAATTTACCAATGAGTTGGAATATGAAGCTGGTTTTGCAATGCTTGTTCAAGAGTGCAGGTCAAGACATGTCCTGACAGGTCCTGTCATGCAGGTACTTTATAAGGCAGTTTGGATGTTATAGGTTTGGTAACATTTTTTAATATTTAAGCATGGGGCTGCCATAGGGTTCAGAGCAAAGAGAATCAGAACCACCCTGTTTGGAGTGATTCTTACAGAAACTAAAAAAAAGGGAAGCTTACGGAGGCACGCCTGAGGGTCTGAGATGACTCTGAGTGGATCCTGGTAAAAGAAACGTTTGCACTGGTGACAGTGTTGCCCTGTGGTGTTGTCCTGACAGTCCTCACACACACCACCACTGACCCTGCCACTGGCCTGGTACACGGCCATGTCAAAGTGGCATCTGCCAGAGTGGCCGTTGCAGTTACACCCTGAAACCAAAACAAACAGTGGGATATTTCACACCATGACTCCTATTATTATGGTCTTGCCACCATTGCTGTCTAACTGTTAAGACAAGGTTTCTTGTTACTTTTATGATTTCAATGACTCGGCAAGATTATAGTTTCCCAGGCCTTGTGCTCCCAGAAATCCAGCCATCCCATTATGCACTGGGCTGGGATTGTGCTACATCCACCCGCAGCTATTAAAGAGGAAAATAATATGTTTGAATTTTTGAATTACGTTTGCAAGCATTATCTTGTGTTCCTTCAGCTGGCCTCCAGGGAACATCATGGTAGAAATCTTTACATCTTTCACAAGAAGACCCTTCAGTGTTATGGTGGCAGATACATCTCCCATGGACCTGCAATGTGATGAGAACAGAGGAGGTAAGGTGACAAGAGAGAAAGAAAGGAGAGGAGAGGAGGGGAGGGGGGAGGAGGGGGGAGGAGGGGAGGGGGGGGG
>WUAM01000275.1:5951773-5986211 GCA_024336885.1 Actenoides hombroni
CATCTCCATATCTGCTCTTCTGCACCTGTATTTCCTCCTCCCTGCTCCTCCTCCATGCCACCTCGATTCCTCCACGTTCCGGTAAAGCAGCTGCTGCTTCCCCCAACCCCTGCCTCGCCTCAGCCCCTCCGCGCTTTTTCCCTGCCCGCCGCCTCCGGGCTATCCCAGCTGAGAGGCGGCAGGTCCCGTTTCTCTCGCCATTTCTCGCTAAGAGTTTCCAAGTGCCTTTTCAGCCGCCGTGAAGCACCTCTGCCAGCAGCGGCAGCACACGATGGGTGGCTGGGTTTCCTCTCGACACGCTTTAGCCAGCGCGCTCAGTTTGTCTGTCTTGCGGACGGTTTCCAGCGTGTGAGCACGGAGTGGGGGGAAGCGTGTCTGGGGGATCTGCACGTTTAGCTTTGCTCCTCGTGTTTGGGCTACCACTTTCTCTGCTACTCTCTTTGATATCAGATGTCCTTCACAGCCTAATATTCTGTGATTCTGTGATATTCCTGGGGATTTTTTTTTTTTTTTCTGTTCATTTGTGGTTTCTTAAGATGTACAGATGTGAGACCTGTGGTTTTCCCCTGTGCACACATCAAGGGACTTGATAAATCACCAGTGTTAGGAAGTGCTGGGTTTTTTTGGCAGTGTAATTGTATTTTTGCACAGATGACTGCACTCAAGTGTCAGGAAGCTTTGGGATCTTCTTAAATACTGTAGTGAAACGAATGTGTGTAAAGCAGTAAGCACCAGAGGGGCAGTCCCTTGTCTTGCCTGCATGGCTTGCAGTTGACAGCTGGGTTTCTTCCTCCTCCCCTGCTCTCTTCAGGCTCCTGAAAGTAATTTGGCAGGTGCTCATAGGCTGCTGCCACTGAGGGGTCATCAGGAGAGCAGGAAACGGGCACATGGGTGCATAAAGAAAGGAGCACAGTTTGAATTGGAACAGTCTGGTATTTGTAGATGCAGTATGGTCACTGTTACATTGCTTTAGCGTGGTACAGTGTATAGTGTTAATGCTACATAATTTGCTTCATTTTTCTCAAGTTGTGAAAAATGTTTACTGTGCTTTCCCTCATAAAATCCTACAGAGACATCTGTAGTTAAAAATATGACTATAATGGTGCAAGGCTGCAAAGCAGTTTTGTCCCATGCCTTTTCCTTTACAAGAGGCATCTTGATGTGGCGTTTAGCACTAATACCAAAATGTTTTTTGTCTGTGAGCAGATTGGATTGCTCCAGTTCATCGCCTGTGAGAACATCTGTTGAGCATCTCTGATGCACAGCTAATAAGCAGATCTGTTGGTTGCTCTTTCCAGGCCTCAGTGCTGAGAGCATTTCAAGGGAAAATAGGGCTTAGCCAGCAAAATCCCTGGCTGCTGAATTATACCCTACGACCACTGGCATGTCAATATAAGAGCTTTAAGTGCTGTAGCCAAAGCTGCCTGCTGTTTCTGAGATGAGGGAACAAATGTACAGATAAACATTTTTTCAGCCTGATTATTTACCTCTTGTACTATAATTCTCCCACCCCCATTTTTTTTCTGACTCTCTGATCCAGTTGTTATTATAGCTGTCCAAACGATCAAACCGGACACATCAGAATTCAGTGACACGGGTGTGTTGCTGCGTCTTCTTTCCTTCCTTGAAACCCACTGTTGCCTAGCCCTAAAAAGCAAAAAACCACTCTTTGCTACTTACTAATTTTCAGGTTCCTTTCATTCTCAAATGCTATAGATAACCAGTTTTCTTTAAGTTGCTTATACTTGGGCATGCTAGTTGAGACTCTTCCGTGATGGATCTACTTTTTCCTCTAAACCATTAGAAAGCACAAATCTGTATTAATGCTGTGGAACTCGTCACTGTTTCTGGGGTGTGGGGTTTATTTGCTTGCCTCAAAAAGTATTGGAATCTTCAGTCTCCCTTGTTTTTGATCTATGAATATAAGCATTAGGTATAATTAAAAAAAAAAAAGTTTTTAAATCTTACCTGGAGCTTTGCACCATTATAGTAATATTTTTAACTACAGGTATCTCTGTGGGATTTTATGAGGGGAAAAAGAAATCTTACCTACGCTTTTCTTTGAATAGTTTTGATGTCACCTAAGATGTTGGTACTTACCAACAGATTCCTTTTGGCTGTAGGAAGATGTTTAGGTTGGTTCAACTACTAATGAACTTGCAGGCACGGTGGCAGTTGCACAATGTGACCCCGTGATAACTGACTTTAATTCTGTCTCGGTAGCAGTGCAGTTGTAGAGACTACCGGGGACACTGGCATAGAAGAGAATGAATTGTTGCAATTGTAAGGAAAAAATCTGGAGATAAAACTAATGCTGCTGTTACTAAGGGATAAGGTTTGTGGTGGGAGGTGGTGCCTTTCTATGAGCTCCACCAACACAGGGAAAAAAGAACATTTTTGGAACATGTGAACCCTCTTACTTTTTTCCCTTCAGGTCTGCAGACTGGCTTCTGAGCTTAAATTCTGTCTTTCCCCACTGTTAGAGCCCACTGCCTTAAAGCCTTTCCCCTGTAGCTCACCTAAGAGAAGATACTGCTTCTTTTCAGACACTGCCTGCTTTTATATCCAACGGTATCACCCCTGCAAGCCAGGTTACCGCGCCTGGCCGGTTTGCTTTTGAAGGTAGTCTGTATACATGACTTTAAACGATCGCTCCCTAACCCGCAGCTTCACAAATTCTTGCCGATACCCGTTCCGCCCCTCTACCGACCAGTATGCTCCTTCTGTGTGACTATCGCCGTGTCGGTGGCTTTGGACCTTCTCGAGCCCAGGACAGCCGGGGGACCCGCGGCGGGCCAGTGAACGGGCGAGGCGGAGCTGCGGGCCGCGCCACACTCGGGCTACCGACTTCCTACGGCTTCGGAGGGCTCAGCCCCGCGGCCGCTGCCGCCTTCGCTCTCCGGTCGGAGCTGGCACCGAGGGGACCCCGCGCGCCGCACTCGCGTTCCGGCTGCCGCCGCGTCCTCCGAGCCGTGCGGGCGGGGAACAACTTCCCCGGATACGTCTTTTTGCTTATTCCTTCCCACTCGCCAGGCCACCGACCTCACCCTCCCGAAGGCAGCTGCCGCTCGCCCCGGTGCCCCGGGCCACGGCGTCGGCCGGCGCATGCCCGTGTGGCGGCGAGCATGCGCGCAGCTGGGGCGGGCGGGGCGCCGCCGCCGCTCCCGCCGCCGCTCCCGCCGGCCTCTGCCTTCCGCCGCCGGGCGTTGGTGGCGGAGCGAGCCCGTCGGGGTCCACGCGCGCTGCCATGGTCAGCGAGGCGGGTGCCGAGCAGGGCGTTGTGACTCCCCTCCCCCCTCCGGCCTCGCCCGCGGCGCTCGGTAACGGCGAGAGAAGCGAGAGGTAGGCGAGGGGACTGCGGGGGCTCGGCCGCCGGCGCGGCCTGTCCCGTCCCGCGGCTGCCCGGCGCTAGGCTGAGGGCCCGCGCCCGTCTCAGTGCAGCGGCGGCCGGGAACGCCGCGGCCCTCACAGGCCGGTGAGGGTACCGAGCTGATGGCCGTCTCTGGGGCCTCGCTCGGCATGGGCAGCCGGTGGGGGGGTCGGCCGGCTGGCCGGCCCTGGATGCGAGGTCTCGGCGAGGGGGTTCGGGCGTGGGTCCGCTCCGCGGCGTGGCAGCGGGTGCTCAGACCGCACCGGTGCCCGCAACGGCTTCGCTTCCAAGTTGTCCGAGTAAGCGAAAACTGCCCGAGCCCCTCCGGTGGGTCTGGGCTAGGGGTGCTTCAAAGTGGGCGCTTTGCTCTCGAGTGGTTTTGCGCTACGCCTTATCTTAGCTTGTCAAAATATGGATTTTATTTTTCTTTTAAACGCAGTTGGCTTTTGGATTCGTAACATCATACTGCTGTAGCAGTGGTTTCCACGTTTCATATTTGTTGTTTTCGAGGTGTGTGTGTTGAGGTGGGTAGGGGGGAGGGTGTTGGATGTCTGTCTCCCTTTGTAACGGAAAGTGAATCTGTACGTGTGGGTTTAAAGAAACGGACAAACAAATGAGGTACTGCTGGCTACATTACAGAAATCCACACGCCCACTGGTGCGTGATGGTTCGGAAAGTTTCTTTGTAAAGTGCTCTCAAATTCTGTAGGTTTACCTTGTACCTCTTTACAGTGTGCTCCCGCATACGTGGTGGCAGAGAAGACGGGAAAATGAAGCGGTGCTAAGTCAGCTTCAGCGCTGTCTGGGTAGGGTAGCAGACAGCGCTGTCCAGTGTTTCCTCTCTGCTCACGAGTGTTGCTACTCCATTCATTGTGTCCGAGCAGCTGCTTTGCCATACCTCTGCGCTGAAATTTCCCAACTTTTCCTTGAGATACTCTGAGTGAAGTTGAGATAATTTAAAACACAGTTACATAGTAGCAAGGACAGGACCATGTTTCCCTGATTTTTACTTTTTTTTTTATTTATTTTTGATGCTGTATAACCAAAATTCTGTTCCAGCACTCATCTTCTCTGCCCACTTTATCTGTGCTTTCTTTGCATCCTCCACAACACATGCAGTATTGCTTCGTTGGTCTCTGCAGGCTGACTTGACTGATGCTCCTGCCAAGTGCAGAGCCTGCATCCTTCTCACTAAGGTCTGAAGCAAATTTCTGTAGTGTGTAGATTGTGATTCTTCATGTGTGAACTTCCTTTTCCAGTAAAGCCTATCACATTGTTGTTGCACAGTACAGAGCCTGCTCGGCACCAAGGAGGGGCAGAGCAGGGAAGAGCTCTTGAGTAATTTCACTAGGATACGCTGGAGATTTGATGTGCTCTTGAAATGGGAGAGTAGACAGGTTTTTCTACAAGACGATGAGGAGCATCACACATATTGGCACTGCAGCTTAGCTTGCCTGGCTTGTTGCCTTTAAATAGGGGGTGATAATATGACGTATTGGTGAGTATGTGATGGTTTTCATAGCTTCAGAAATTCTGGGCAAAGTGCAGCATTTCCTCAGAAGGAAAACAGCAGTGCCAGCTTATTAAAACATGTAGCATATTGGGACTGGGCTGTGAGCATATCTGCATGATTTGGAAAGGGTTTCAGACAGCGTTTCCTGGTCAGGATGCTTCTCTCAGCATCCAGCTACTTAAAATATCAATGACTCCCAGAAGAGCAGCGTTCATGTTGTGGACAAAAAGAGCCCTGAAGGATGGAGCTAGGATTTGCTCGTTCATTTGTTGGGCGACACACATATTTGCATAGGGGAAAACAACACTGTTTGTATTATGACCATAAAATTCTACAGCTGTAAGAATGCAAAATGCTTCCTTTTGGTTTTTTGGGGTTTTTTTTTTTTTTGAACCTTTAGCATATAGTGTATGCCCATGTTGGCTGAGTATAGGAGCCCAGAGCAGTTTGACATCCTCCTGACTTTATACTGCCTGTTAGATATTCCCTGCTAAGTCAGTGACTTCCAGGCTTTATCAGATCTGTTTAGCAAGCTTACTTCAGGACTGAGTTTGTTTGGTTGGGTTTTTTTTAATTTAAAATTCAATATATTCAATATTAATAAGAATGTAATTGAGAAAGACATTAATTGTAGTAATTACATGGTGAATGGGCTGGATGTAGCTGGAATGTAAGCAGCAACATCCAGGCCCATTGTAACAGTTTCCTTGAAGCAAGAGTTACCACCCAGTTGTCTAGCATGTGTTTCTTGAAAGCATATTTCTTAGATTTTAATTGCCCTATTATTGCTTTATTGTTATAGCAAATCAGCTTGAGCAATGCTGTCTGTGTCCTTTAATCACAACGATTTATTCTCAAATCAGAGGGAATATATGAAGGAGAAGGTGGAGGAGTGTGCTGAAGATGAGGCGATTGAATCGGAAGAAGACCTTGCATTTGATGAAAGAATTGGATGCCTTTCCAAAGGTTCCTGAAAGCTATGTGGAGACTTCAGCAAGTGGAGGCACAGGTAGGCTTTACTGAGATGCTGACAAGATTCATGTTGTCTGTTAGCTTAGTCTAGCATGCTCCAGGAATAGAAACTTCAACAAGAGGAAGACGGGCACCTCTGTTCATTTGAAACTAGTGAAAATTGCTTTGTTGGTTTCTTTTGTGAACAAAGAGAGCTCACCTCCTTCAAGTAAAGACATAGTCTTATCCAAATAGATGCATTCATCACTCATCTCAAGGGGGATTTTTGTGTAGAACTGGTGAGACTCAAACCAATGTAAAGATTCACTCTAAATATTTTTAACCCATTACAACTGGAAGTGCACTGTACCAGGGCCATAATAAAGCTTTCTAATTTGTTGTCTCACTAAGCCCTTTTCTCTGTGTTAGATTTCTGGATGAGACTCTGTCAGCATGAGCTGAAATGCAGCTTGGATTCAATTCTGTGCTTTCATAAAAGAGGAAGAACATTCTCCAGAGGTGTCTAAGGGTTGGCTAAGTTAAGCATCAAGATGAAGAGCAGCTTTCTAAAGCTTTTTGTCTTAAAGGTGTAGTTGATTTTAAAAGTAAGGAAAGCCCTTTGAAAAACTAAACACGTCAGGGCATGCACTTATACTGTCCTTATTAGTCTATCAGAAAGCTGTAGCTGTAAAAATACCTTTTGTATATGTATCTGAACAGAATACTGTCATTTTAAATTGTGTTGGGTTAGAGGTAGCCTGATCTGGAAATAGTGACTTCGTCTATTGGACTATTGGAATTGTTTGCAGTTAGATAGGAAACAGCTAGCAGTTAGTTTGAAATGGAGAACAAAAATCTGTCTTGTGCAGTTATGTCTGAAACTCCATTGAATAAAAAGTACAAGAAGGAATTGCAATCTACAGATAAGCCTTTGAGTCATTAGGCCACTTGTAGTGTAGAAGTAAATATCGCAAGGATCTGGATTACTTTGCTATGTTTCCTGAATTGCACTGTTAATAATTAAAGGATTATTGTGTATAAAATAATCTCTTAGAGCTGATTAACTCTTTCTTAATGCTAGTCTCACTTCCTGAGAAAGTGAGTTGGTTTTAGTTGTATTCACAGAAAAACAATAAATGATTAAAAGTCGTCTTTTCTAGTACAGCACCATCCTTCATGAGACCTTCACTTTCATGAAGGGTGTGTTAAGGTTTTCTCAACACCAAAAGTTACTTTGGCATTCTGTAGTTTATCCCAATAATCTTATAAATTACAATATGGGATTGTCTTACTCTATGCCATTATAAAATCTGAATATAGTATTCCTGTTTCATTCAGGATTAAAATGCCTGAAGTAGTACTAGTCTCTCAAACAGGCTGAGTCTACAGCTCTGGGACTGAGAGAGCCTTCAGAAAAGAATATTTGTCTTTGGAAATTCTACAAGACTTTATTTTCCTGTTCAGTTCCACAAATACTTTTGCTCAGAATTACCCAGAAAGCAGCTACAGCTCTTATTATTTCCTTGTGGCTTTGGATGGACAGTAGGGCTCCACCTTTCCTATTGCATAGCTGGGGTGAGTCTGGCCTGCTGGGCTCCAAAGGGAAACTGATAGCCAGAATAATTAATAATATTAATATAATTAATAACTGATTAGCACATCTGCATCACAGTGTGCACTGCCATGAAGGTTTTCATGTATACCATTGCTACACAGCTTCAGCTGAAAGCTGGCACTTGAAATGTTGCTGGTCAATGCAACAGTCGGTGCTGCAGGCAGTGGTTCCTGTTCGGATCCTGTAGGACAGGGCCTTTGTTCCCTTGCTGCCACCTCTGGGCTGTAGACCACTGTGTAGTGAATTGAAGCCTATTGACAACAGGCTTGTTTTTTCTCGAGTTGCCCTTCACGGACTCCATAGAAATACTCCAGAGAATGCAGATAGAAAACATACTGTCAATAAGCTGTACAAATCACTACTGTGCTCCATAACCAAAGTTTGTTTTTTCAACTTAACAAAAGCTGTGATTTAATAAAAGAGGTGTAGCACGTGCTTCTGTGCATCTGTTACTGTGTTTCTGACTGTGTGCAGCAGGATGGTCTTCTCTTTGCACTGTGCAACTTAGCAAGTGTGAATAGGCTGCTTTGGAGGTAAGTCAGGCACATATACCATGAAAATACACCTATTAAGTTTTCCTCTTTAAAATAATTTCAAGTCCATTCTTCACTTAGCTGTTGGAAGAATGGATAGCTACATGTTGCTTATTGCCAGAGGGAGAATTGTTTGATATACTGGGGTGGGAGTCCTGGCTGTGCAGCTGTACACAAGTAATATAATCAGGGCACCTTTTTCTAACCGGTGACAGTGCATACGATGTATATTATTTCTCCTGTCTGCTAGGTTCTTGTCTCTGAAACTAGATATTAAAAAAAGAATTGTGATAAAATCTTAGGTTGTAGACAAGTGGAGGCTTGAAGGGACATCACGGTGCGGTGCATCTTCTTTCATGCTTGAATTTAAGATTGAGTTTACCTCGACAATCCCTGGCAGTGATTTGTGGGCATTTTGTTCTATATGCAGAGGAGGATCTAGCCTGTTCTTAAATCTTCTGTATAGGGATTTCATAACCTTCACACCATTTTAGTATTTGACTGTACTTAATGTGAAAAGTTTTGTCTTGATGCAAAAGTAGGACTTGTTCTTTTCTTCTCCTAAAAGCACATACTGTAGATACAAAAACATTTTTCTAAGAGCAGCTTATGGATTTATAAATCAAAGTTATCAGCAATGTACTGGTATTGCTTAGATTGTAGAATGTTAGAATTTTGCTCTGCTTTTGTTTCTGAAGAATATTTCTCACAATCTGATTTTTTTTGTTTGGTTTTGTTTTTTTTTTTGTTTTTGTTTTTGTTTTTTTTTTTGTAATTTTGACCACTCAGTTTCTCTGATAGCATTTACAACAATAGCTTTCCTGACTATAATGGAGTTCACGGTGTATCGGGACACGTGGATGAAATATGAATATGAAGTAGACAAGGATTTTACTAGGTAATTTTTATTCATTATGATTCCTTTTAAAATGTAAGTTGCCTGCATTTCAGGATAGAATACATTTAAAATGCTTGTGTGACTTGGGAGCAATTTATGATTGAAATTAAAAATGAGATACTAAAAGGACTTGATTTTTCTTCAGGGGATTGATTTGTTTGTTGGGTTTTTTTTCTGGAATCTGTGAAGAAGAGAAATTGATATTTCTGCAATGAAGAAGTCAAAATAGTGTAGGTGGAGTCCCCTGAGGAACTCTTTGCTAACAATTCAGAGGACATTGTAATATATAAGTCCACATCAGCAATGTGAACCCACCCAATTCACGTGATGCTTACTCTACTTCATGCAGTTAATATATTGCCATTATACTTTGTGCAGCTGGAGGTGAACCATAAGCACTCGAAGCTTTGGCCGCGTTACCTAGTAGTTGCTACTGATCTTGTCTCCAGTCACAGCCTGAAGATACAGTTGCTGTTGGTTTCACACAATCACAGATTTTTCATGGTTGGAAAAGACCTCTAAGATCTCTGCATCCAACCACCAGAAAAGACAAAAACAAAAACAACAACAAAAAGACCCAAACAAACCCAAACCAAAAAGCCACAAAAATCCTCACTATCCCACTAGATCATGTCCTGAAGTGCCTCATCTACACATTTTTTGAGCACCTCCAGGGGTGGTGACTCCTCCACCTTTCTGGGCAGCCTGTTTCAGCACCTGGCTACTCTTTCAGTAAAGAAATTCTTCCTAATATCCAATCTAAACCTCCCCTGGTGCAACTTCAGGCCATTTCAATTCAACCTGTCCAGATCTCTCTGCAGAGCCTTCCTACCCTCAAGCAGATCAACATTCCCACCTAATTTGGTGTTGTCTGCAAACTTGCTGAGGAAGCACTCAGTCCCCTCATCTAGATCATTGATAAAGACACTGAAAAGACTGGCCCCAAAACTGAGCCCTGGGTGACACCACTGGTCACCGGCCACCAACTGGATTTAACTCTGCTCTCCGTTCTTCCAGCTGAGGAGGCTGAATACCCTGGGGGTAGCTGGTGTGACTAATAAATATGGAAGCAAAGGTGGCATTAAGTATCTCAGCCATTTCTTCATCGTTGGTTGTAATGTTCCCCCCCGCACCCAATCAAAGGTGGAGATCCTCCCTGGCTGTTTTTATTGTTAATGTATTTGCAAAAACTTTTTTTGTTGTCCCTTATGACAATGGCCAGAGTGAGCTCCAGCTGGGCTTTTGCCTTTCTAGTTTTTTCTCTGCATGACCTACTGAGATCTCTGTATTCATCCTGAGATGCCTGCCCCTTCTTCCAAAGGAGGTAAACTCTCCTTTTTTTTTTTTTCCTGAGTCCCAGCAAAAACTCCCTGTTCAGTCAGGTCTCTTCCCTGCCATTTTGTCTTACAGTGCATGGTGACAGCCTGCTCCTGCCCTTTGAGCATTTCTTTCTTGGATATCGTCCAGCCTCCCTGGACCCCTTTGTCCTTCAGGACTGTCTCCCAATGCTCTCTCTCAGCCAATATCCTGAACAGGCCAAAGTCTGCCCTCTGGAAGTCCATGGTGGAGGTTTTGCTGACCCCCCCCCGCCCGCCCCCTTACTTCACTAAGGATTGAGAACTTAATCGTGGTGGTCGCTAAGTCCAAGATGGTCTCTGGCCACCACATGTCCTACCAGTCCTTCCCTGTTTGTGAACAGCAGATCTAGCGAGGCACCTCCCCTGGAAGGCTCACTTACCAGCTGTGTCAGAAAGTTATCTTCCATGTATTTGAGGAACCTTGTAGCCTGTCTTCTCTCTACCATGTTATATTTCCAGCAAATGTCCGTTAGGTTGAAGTCCCCCACCAGAATATGGGCTAGCAATTGTGAGACCTCTGCCAGCCACTTGTAGAATGCTTTGTCTGCCTCCTCATCCTGGTTGGGTGGTCTATAACAGACACCCAACAGGATATCTGCCTTCTTCACCTTCCCCCTCATCCATAGACACTCGACCTTATCATCATTATTATCAAGCTCTATACAGTCAAAACATTCCCTAACATATAGAGCCATGCCACCGCTTCTCCTTCCCTGTCTATCCTTTCTGAGGAGCTTATAGCCATCCATTGCAGCACTCCTGTTGTCTGAATCATCCCACCATGTTTCTGTGATGGCAGCTATGTCATAGTTTTGCCACTGCACAAGGGCTTCCGGCTCCCCCTGGTTGTTGTCCATGCTGTGTACCTTGGTGCAGATGCACTTGAGCTGGGCTATCAGTTTCACCCCCAGCATTGGTGTGCCACCCCCAAGCTCATCTGTAGTGGGCCTGGTTTCATCCCCTTCCCCCTCCAAACAGAGTTTAAAGCCCTCTTTTCATGTGCTTGTCTGGACTGTGTTTGCCTTTCTTCCTGAGCTGTGGAGGCACCCATGAGTCCGTGCAAAGTTAATGGAGATCCTGGGTACTGAACACATTTTAAATATCATGTGTCTGGCACTGAAATAACTTCAAAAGCTTTTTGACTAGTTGCTATGGTAACAAGCTACAGTATATTAATTGGCTGTCTTGCATGTTAGAAATACCAAAGGTTTCTGTAATGTTAAAAAAAAAATTAAGGGAGAAATTTAAGGGAGATGCATAAAAAAAGCTCAAGTTAGAGTAAATCCATTCAGACAGATGGGAGTTTCAAATTTAGGGCTGTGCTAAAGTAGGTTATTTCCCTAGTGAAGCTATCACACAGGAAGGATAGTCCAGTGGTTAAGAGATTATTACAGGATTTGAGAGATGTCCTGCTGCAGATTTTCCAGTTTGTCTGTGGGCTCAGCCTGTGGTTCTGTGACAACTTAACCCAATGGACATTGGTATCACTTCAACTGCTTTTCTTCTGTCTGCTGACCGTGTCTGATCCCACGTTGAGTTAGCATTGGATCCCTTGCTTGTGTCATCTACTTGTGGTCAGCCAAGTTCCCAGAAGCAGCTTGCTGGAGGTGATAGGACCATATGACTGTAGTGAGGGGATTTATTCATTATAATTTAAATGACTTTTGTGTCACCAAATGAGTCTGACAAACTCTTGGGCCAGTAATATTTCAAAAAAATCTGTTAGGAGTTTCATAGTAAAATTCAACAGGGAAATCAGATGCTTTTATGTCTTATGAGTTATGAATGGTCATCGGTGCTTTAATAATTGGAAGTCCATCTCAGTTCACATGGAATTTAAACAGCTTACATTTATATTTATTGATGTAAATTTTCTTATTTGAGTATGTTTCTGCAAGTAATCTTGAGAATTTTAGTGATGTCTCTCGTGATACTTATACTCGTTACTTATTACATTTTTGCTTTTTTTTTTCTTTCCAGTAAGTTAAGAATCAATATTGATATTACAGTTGCCATGAGATGTCAATGTAAGTATTACATCAGCAAAAGTTTTGGAACACTTTAAAGGCTTGTCAGAGTATGCATTTGCTTGCAGTATAGCTGGATGTTGTTCAAAATATTCTAACAGTGAGATTTCTTCTGATCTTGATGGTGTGTAGTGATCTTGATGGCGTATGACTCACTGAAAGAATCGATAGGAGACGTTACGGAAAGTATTTATGCCACCTCATTTGCATCTCACAGAACTTTGCTGTGTCTAGAAGGAAAAAAAAAAAAAAAGATTTGTTGTTCCAGTCTCTCTCTAGCCTGGAATATTCTAAAAGTTCATTGTGAAACACAACTCAGCAGCAGGAATTTATAACAACTTTTATTTATTTATGAACTTGGCAAATATTAACCTGCTCTATCGTTTAACAATTCTGAATCCATCAGGTAATTTCATCCCCCTGATGAACACGTGTATGCCTTCGCATTTAAAGGCAATGGTTACTGTTCTTTTGACATCATTTAGATACTGAACGATTATTTGTATGGACAGGTTTTGGTTGTCCTGGACTGAGAAAGGGAGAGTGTTGCTTCTGCCAGGAATGCAAGCAGATTTTCCAGACTCACTTTTTTGGCTAGGTTAAACCTTGCGTTAATTGTATGGTACATCGGTACTGTACAGCTTGTGTTTGCCTCACAAGTCTTAATTCACCAGATCCCTTCTTACTGTTAACATTTATTTCCATTTTTTCCATTATTTTCCCGTAAGCATAAAGTTTTGAAAATTCTGCTTGTTTGTTAATTTATTTTAAATTTGAGAAATTAAAACTTTATCCTCTCTTTTGACTAGTCTTGGTTTGGATGCAGTGCTTATAAAACAAGGAAAAAATATTTATGCGTAGCAGATCCTAGAAAGCTTGTGTATGTGGTTCATACAACATCTCTGAAGGCATTACATCAGTGAGAGGATATTGCAAATCTGAAAAGTTTTTGTTTCTGGTCACCGTGCCTCAGTTGATGATACTGTGAAATGATAGGTTGAAAGGGAGAATTCTGTGGTTTCCCTCTACCTCACAGTAATATGCTTCTTGCCAGATTTGTTTTTGTTTTGGTGTGGACATTGTTAACAGGGAAACAGTAACTTACACTGAAAGTTTACTGCTGTGCTGTGAAACTTCATTTCAACTTGGAACTTTGTTGTTGTTGTTCATTTATGATCATCTGCGTGATTCTTAATATCTTTCTCTCTGTTTAAACAAAATAGATGTGGGTGCTGATGTTCTGGATTTAGCAGAAACAATGGTTGCCTCTGCAGATGGCCTAATCTATGAACCAGTAAGTTGATTCTGCCATTTTTATTTAAAAAGGAAATTGCTCTTTTCTTGACACGAAACATTGCTGGACTGGCTTGCTTGCTTGTTTTTTTTTTTCCCCCACAATTGGGCTGCACAGGATCTTCCCAAGTATTGTCTGATCCTTGAATGAGGTCTGTGGTGCTTACCCCAGGAATCTGCTAGGGATAAAGGCTACATTTAGGATTTCTGCGTGTTCCCTCTCTGCAAATACAGCAGACCCCCAGAGCAGTGCTCCTTAACAAGCTAGGGCTTTCTACAGCTTATTATTTTTTACATGTGCAAATTTTAGGGGTAGATGCTAACAGTATTTGTATGGAAGGAAAACTATCAGAGCTCTCATAAAAAGCAGTTATGTCAATTCTCTTTTTTAGTAGAAGAATACTATGATTCTAAAACGGTATAGAAAGACATCATGATATCCTTATATGACATGGCATTAAAGGTAGTATAGTGGCTGAGTCTCCTGATTTCTGTGTTGTGAACTGAAGGCTCTGGAACTGTGGAAGCCTATGCTCTTAAAGTGGGTTTAATTGCGTAATAAAATAAGCTTTGAAGTAGTTATGCTGTGTGAAAGTAATTTCTCATTTACAGCAAACCTACTAGAGAATGTAGCTTCCTGCTGAAATGGCTACATTTTGTAATAATTGAACCATATTCCAAATTATAACAGTTTTGTCAAAATTCCTCTGTGTGTGTGAGCAGGAGAAGGTGGCTGAATGGAAGGATGTGCTCAGGAAGGGGAAGGAGCTTCTTTTTATTTGTTTCTTCTCTCTGGAATTTTTCCTTTTTTTTTTTTTGTCTGGACAGTGATCTCTGTGCTGCAGTAGCTGCAGCCTGCTAGCAGTTGCCCCAGCGATTATAATCTTAGAAAGGGGAAACTTCCTGTACTTGGTCTCTTTGGGCCATAGCTCTGGGTAGGTTTGAGTATTAATTGCAATTGAATTTACTGTCTGGAGTACATCAATGTTAACAATACATAGATTTGAATTTTATAAACAGATGTTACTGGTGATATTCTTGTGCTGATTGAAGTGTAGCAGGTCTGCTAGCTTGTCGGAAAGTGCTCAATGCGAGATGACCCTATAAATAAAAAATATGCACCTGGACCTTGTCCTTCAAAGTTTCCTCCTCTGCTTAGCAATGAGTGGCAATTTAATTCTTCTAGCCCACGTTAGTCAAAAGCTAGAAGGGCAGAGACTGCTGAGTCAAGTTACAGGAACTATATGAAAAGGTGATGAAGTTATAAATGCAAACAGGTGAAAAAAATCTGGAGGGGAAGGGACAGAAATCTATTAAAATCTACAACTAAATGCAGTGTTTAAAGTGCAAAGTCCTTTCATAAACTCCAGTATGTGGTACCAAATGTGAAGTGGATTATAGCTCCCCACACCCCAGGGCTCTTCTGAGTTTCTTGAATGGGACTTCGATGCTTCTTGCATGTTTTATTAGATGTGGTGTTTTTGTTTCAGGTAGTGTTTGACCTCAGCCCACAACAGAAAGAATGGCAAAGGTAAAGCACTGATATGCATGCCCACGGTTTGTATTGGTTGTACTGGAAGTGACTTTGAGGTACAGCAGAGTCAAGTGACAGAACTGGCTTGGGTCTAACAGCTCCTGCTTTTAATTTAAGAGTGCAAACCTGCAAAAAGATAATTTACTTTGCTTTTCCAATTTGAGACTGGAAAAAACTGTCTTCGGACTTATTTGTGGAAGTGGGTGATGCAGCTGCAAGCTGAGATGCACGGACTTGTTCAGACAGCTTTCCAAATGAATTGCGGGTTCAGAGATAGCCTGAGCCCTAATGTCAGAGCTGAACCGTAGTAATAGATGGGCACACTCTTGTGAAAGCAAATGGCTTTGAGTCTTTCTTCTAACTGAACTGGCACACTGGTTATCATTTAAGCTAGAATAGTTTGGTTATGTACATGAGCACTATACTGATAGTCTTGTAATAGAACCTGAAGCTTATTTGGGAGTCTGGCTAGTTTCAGTATTTTGATAACAAGCTTTAAGCTCTGTATAAAATATCATTCTCAAAGTTTCATGTAACACTTTCCTACCAACACGGACCTTGCTAACTTCTCAATTTATAATCTGTATCTGAAGCTGATAGTTAATTGTGAAGTTATTTTTTGTTTTACTGTTCCATGCTTTTACACTTGTCTGTGTAATCTTTAGGGTACTGCAGCTAATTCAGAGTAGGCTGCAGGAAGAACACTCTCTTCAAGATGTGATATTCAAAAGTGCTTTTAAAAGTGCTTCTACAGCACTGCCGCCACGGTAAGAAAAACTGGAATGTTGTGTTGTCATTCCCCTTTCCCTGCTCTGTTTAATTACACTTCACCTTTTATTGTGGTCAGGATTTCCACCCCCCTCCAAGAAGACAAGGTTATAAGAAAAAAAGACTTTACCGCTTTTTATTATATTTAAAAATATTATACTTGATACTTGCTTTGTTTTATTGAAACCCCTAGAGTTTCCAACCTGTCAGAGGTTTCCAGGTTTTATGTGTGTATTTATATGTATAGATGTATACATCATACAGACACACACAGCAATATACACACACATATCTTCTTAGTCCATTTTATCTTATGCTTCCTTAATGTGAATTAAGAATGCCAAAGCAATACTAAACAAGAATCTTTTTGGTGTTTAAATGAAAGAATATCTTTCTGTCTAGCAGTTTTTAAAAAAGTCCTGCTATTAGCTGTGGCTTAATACTTGAAGTGTTAAGAATCAACGTTTGAATAAAGACGTGTTTTGTTTGTAAATGCCCTGGTTGAAGATAGCACCGTTAAAATTGTGTGGAGAAAACTTGCTGTTTGCACTTTATTCCAAGTACTCACAAAATTCTGAGAAACTAATTCATGGAAGGCATGTGCCTGCCTGAGTCTATATTCCATGTGATATTTTTTAAATTTATGATTTTTTTCCAGGGAAAAATGCTTTCTACATGAAAGCTGAAATTCCTTTCCCCTTAAAAAACAAAGTACCCTCCACAATCAAACACCAAAACCACTGTATGCACTTCCCATGTTGTAATCTCTTTGTGTGAGGACTGAATCCATCCTTCTTCCTAAGGCAAGCCTGAAGAGGGCTCAGATAATCTTTTTTCTCATTTAATTGATGTGTTCAGATTCATAAAGTGGTTCTGTGCCTCTCTGATACTCATTAGTGTAGTATTTGAGATGGTGGGAGCTGTGTTTAAAAAATGGTGGTGGTGTTTTGTGTTTTGGTTTTTTTTCCTGTCTCCCTCTAAGGAGCAGATTTGGAAAAGTGCTCTGAGATATGGACATCCCACAAGTGTGGGAAGAGGAAGGTTTCATAAAAAATAAATGTTGAAAGCATAAAAATTTTCCAACAAACTATTTTTGGACCAAGTAATTTAAAAAAAAAAATCCCCAGGACAGCAAGATGTGCTTACGGTCTTATGGTTTCTTTTCAAGTGTTCAGGTATCGTAAGTTAGCTTTGCAGGCCAGATCTCTGAATACAAGTGTGAACAAAAGCTTACTGGTTTCATCAGAAGGACCTTTCTTATTCCTTCCCTTCCACCATCCCTGCTATAATTCCAGAAGAGTATGATAGGGAGAGGTAGATGATAATGGCACATCTTTGTGGTAGGAAAAAGAAATTTAACTGTGCTGCTGTTATTTCTGTTAGACAGTGATTATTCTCAAGTACTCTTTATGTTGTTTGTTTTGTTTTTCAAACAGGGAAGATAATTCATTACAGTCTCCAGATGCATGCAGAATTCATGGTCATCTCTATGTCAATAAAGTGGCAGGGAATTTTCACATAACTGTGGGCAAGTATGTTCTGTTCACTTCCTGAAAATAAAAGAGCAGTTGATTTACATATTATATGCAGTGCATGTGTTTGTATGGGTGTGTTTGGTTTTACACTTTTAATGACTGCTTTTTATTAACCTTCTGATGCATCTGCTTGGTACTGTTTTCTACGTGGTATCTTTTCTTGCACAGCTAAAACCAAATTTCTTCCTAAGTTACTAGAATAAAGAGAGTTCAGTGCATTGTTGCATACATTGTGGTGGGTGTGTGTTCCAGTGCCTTACAGAACAAAATCTCCCGAAAATAAGTCCTGTGTCAGTGTATGACGTGCAGTGTACTGTTTGCACTTGCCTTCATTCTGTGGGCCTGTCCAAACTTCTCCTTCCTGTTAGTACACAGCTCACTAACATGGATGAAGTGTAGCTAGGTGCCATTCCAGTGGTGAGATAACACGGTTACAGAGCCATAGTTAGGGAGCTAAATGTCAGGTCATCTTGATTTGCAGAGAGACTTTCTGATACACTTTGGCAATGGTATTAGCTGATAGACACTGTGTACAAACTTGTGTTAACTTTTCTCTGTGTTCTCCAGCTCTGCTCTCCTCACTTGTCCTGCCACCTCTGTTGCCAGACATCTCAGCATGCAATCTGTACTCTCTGATTTATCCGCTTGTAATTCCAGCTGCCGTCTTTGTGTGGCTATTTCTCCAAATGTCACTTCTGTCTGATCTGGTATCACCTTTCTGATTTGCCCTTAGATGTCCAATTTCTTACGTTCTTTTCAGAGCTAATCCTTTCAACCTTTCGCCTGTACTGCCTGAATAATCTTTTGCTTTCCTTTGCTTCCTTTTGGTCATCATTACATTTGTACTTATCCTAAGTTGCCCTTTCTCTTCCTGTAGGGTTGATTGTGATTTTTTTTCACGGCTTTTCTCACTGTCTGTTGCTATATCTTATTGCCTGGTTATTTATTGTAGTCCTGTCTTGACTGATCTCGTTGTCTTTCTCCACCTTCTGTTTGTCCAATACTTATATTCATTTGGTAATGGTTTAACTTAAGCTGAGTAGGGAAAGTTTCCTGCCTTATTGGCTGATCTGGTAAGGATGAAGTGTAAATGAGAGACTGTTATTTCAGGCAGAGTTGCACTTTTTTCCCCCCCTCTTTGCACTGTTACCAGCCTCTGCATTGTGCTTGCTCTGCAAGTCTACAAACAAGTGTCCAGACCTGAAGTTAACTTACTTAGTCAGGGAGCAAATACAGAGTGTAGTTAACTTGCTTAGTCATAGAACAAGTACAGTAAAGTTCTCATTAGTCACTTGAGCAGTTCTGCAGCTTTTCATGTGGTGACTCTTCTAGGGACTGGTGACTCTTCCAGTAGCCTAGTGACTTGATGTGGTTTTGACATTTTGTAAAAATGCAAGACTCTGATTTCGTAGAAGAGGGTTGTCAGGAATCTGATGTTCCTGTACTTTGTCATTCAGGCTGTCTGTACTCAGCAGTAAAAAAAATGGTTGGTTGTTTTTTTTTTTTATATAGATACACACGATTTTATATATGTTTGTAAAACATATGTATGTTTTATATATGCACATATTTTTTAGTATATATAGAAGGTATTTATTGAAATAGAGGAGGAGAGGTAATTTTTCTACATAGCCCTGTTCAGGAAAACTGTGTATTTTGTGTGGATTCATTTAACAAATTTTTCATAAAACCTATCTTGCTTTCTGTAGGGCAATACCACACCCTCGAGGCCATGCACACTTGGCAGCCCTTGTAAGCCACGACTGTAAGTTCTTTGTTATCTCCGTACGAGCAAGTAGCACTTTGTTCAGACTGCTTGTCTCCTATATGTTAACATAGGTTGCTGTTGTAAAGATGTTCTAGCTGGACAATTGCACTGTAGAAGAAAGTGAATAATATTCTTTGCAATGTTATGACTTAGTAGTGAGTTACTTTCCTATGTTTAACACTATTAGTATTATCTTTAGGTTGCTTCTACAGTAATGGTAATACAGGAATCTCAGATGTCTTTTGTTGTAACACAGATACCATACGGAATTCCTGTGTTTCAGTCCAAACTACCTATTTCCTGAAAAATCTGTTTTTATAAGGTTAAAAATTTCTGACCTTTGTCCTTAGAAACTTCATTTTTAGGGTATGAGTCTAGATAGCCAATGTGTGTTGCTGCCATACTTAATGTGAGTCTTACTGTGAAAAATGAACTTGGTGTTGGTTAAACCTCCAAATGTCTGCCCGTGAATTTATGCCAACACAAGTGTATAATACTATAGAGCTTAAATACCTTTGCAAAATCAGGTGCTGCAGTAACTTGGTAGTTGCCTTATGCCTCCGCTGTGCATTTCATTTATGAAATGTTAGTCTTTTTAGTGCCCTTACTTAAAAGAACCTGAACTGGAGAATAACTTCAGTATGTGTGCAACTAGAAACTTCCTGTCATGACATTTTAACTCTTTAGCTCAAGGGCTGATTCAGATAGAGTGATAATTTTAGAAGTTCCTTTCTAGAGAAATTCGATATCTTTGATAAATATTTTGGATTTTAATTTTGTTTGAAACATGTACATAGACCTATCAATATAGTCACAGGCACAAATCTGGTTAAATGCACAGCAGTGTCTGAAATACTCTTAACTGGTGTGTAACTAATGCATTTTTCAATATAAGAAATGGGTGCATCTTTTTTTTCCTGAGAAGAGTACACAGAATCTCATAGTTCAAAAATGTCGTTTCATTCCTTTGTATTGTCTTTCAGCCTATAACTTCTCTCACAGAATAGATCATTTGTCATTTGGAGAGCTTATTCCAGGAATTATTAATCCTTTGGATGGAACAGAAAAGATAGCGTCAGATCGTAAGTGTTGTGTGTTTAAAAAAGCATCTTATTTTCTATATTTTTCCAATAATAAAATACTACCATGTTTCATGAATGTTGTGGTTTACAAACAGCATGTCCTGCTAAATTGGGTAGCAAGAAATACACTGTGCAGGTATGGACATGGCATCTTCAATGGATGATTACTTTTTAATATCAGTATTGCTGTACTTTGCTGTTTTGCTGAAGTTGATTTGCAGTTTCTTCCCATTTTGTGTTACATTGGAGTTAGAGTATGGCTGAACGTATTGCAAAGGATTTTGCAGCAATGTGCTACCCTGGAGATCTGTTGTCAGAATGGGGAAAAATAAGCCTGATTTGGTTTTAAAAAATTAGCATCAGGAGTCCTGGATTCTATTCCTGTATTTAGCTTGTCACTTCCGCAGTGTGTTTTGTGAGGCTACTACAGGAAGGTTTGTGTGTCACTTTTCCTCATCTATACATAAAGATGTATAGTAACCTACTTTACAGAACTACCTATGCCTCATGCTCTGAGAGTGATTCTCAGAACCTTCTAAAGCTGCTGTTGTCTCAAAGTCTGTCAGTCCAAAACCAGAATGGTTTTGTCTAGTTGGAACAAATTGCTTCAGTCTATCAGGGTTTGTTTTCTTAGAAAACTTGCATGAAGATAGAGCAATCATAAATACATAAGTGTGCCGATTGCTCTAGAAAATTCTCTAGAAGACTGTCTAATCAAGAGAAAAACTGTAACGAGTTTAGAAGGGCTTCCAGCATTTTCTAGACAATTCAGTGGCTAAGCTATTGAAAACCACTGTTGAGATGTATGTATCACACAAAATGGGACTGTCTGACACTTATTCAGTTCTAGTGTCCTGGAAAACACTATCCATGCAATTCATTTGAAACTTTGGGTGGCTTGACCTTAATGAATCTTTTCATTACCTGGGTAAAATGTAAATTTTCTGTGACAAATGTGACATAGGCCTTGCCCATGGAAACTAACTTTGTTCATGCAGATGGTGCTGAAGTAGTCTTGGCAGTGCTGGGACTCCTTGAAAAATGCTCCTAGTGTAAATGGCTTATCTGATTAACTATTTTAAATACTATTTGTTTATTTGTGAATGCCTCAGATGGTCTTGGAGTCTGTACTTAATTCAACAGTGAGATTTATTTTCTTCCAGACAACCAAATGTTCCAATATTTTATCACAGTTGTGCCAACCAAACTCCATACGTATAAAATTTCCGCAGAAACTCATCAGTTTTCGGTGACAGAAAGGGTAAGTAGATGTAAGAGAAAAGCATGCAGAGAAAAATCTTAACAGAGTTTGTTCTTAATAAAACCTCAAATGTAAAAACAGAGACTTAGTTGTACTGTGGTCTTGAGAACCCCTCTAGCGTGAAGATGCTCTGTGCAACGTTTCAGTGCACTGGATCTATCTGTAAATGTAATACTGATGGTGAAATACATATGCTTGGTGACACATGCTCATTCTTGCATTAGTGTTTTGCATCTGTAGATCTGGAGTCTGGTATTAGAGTTAATGACAGATACCTAGTAATTTCTACTTCACTGGATGCTAATGGTGGTGGTGGTTAAATCCTGTAAAGTTTAGGTCTATAATCTTGTGTGTAGCTTGACAAATATTTAATCCACCTTTAGCTTTTTATCCATGCGTGAAGCAAACAAAAGATGCAGCTCACTTGAATGTTATGAACTGGCTGTGGAGTGTTAGAAATGGCAACAAAGGTAGTTCACGAGAAACTAATCACACAGAAAGCATCTCTGTCTCTCAGCTGTCTTATTTAACATTTTTTGAACCACCAACTTTGATTATTCTCCAGACATAGAGAGCTTCCATTTCTGGACTTGGAGAGCCTTTTAATTCTGAATCCATAAAGAAAGTAGTTATTGCAACATAGTACATGGGCAAATCATAAGGTGCTAATTTTTAAGACTGCTGTAAATCAGAAAAAGGCTTTATTTGTACCAGTTATATGTTCATTTCCAGACACTGAACTCTTTCTGATCTTTTATTGAAAAGCCAAAGAAAAAAATATTTGCTAAGAGTTTAATTAAAAACAACAGATAAAGTGAGAGGTGAGATGGAAGCTTTGAGTTGAAAGGAAATTCAGAGATTTGGATGGCAGTTTGCTGTAATACAGGTTGTGATGTTCTCCAAGGGAGAAGAATCTTTACTGGCTCACAATTCCATGCTATGCTTCTGAAGAATATATAGCCAGGGGAAGCAGGATAGGGGTTCACCTTGGGACTTGCAGCTCGCTGAAGGGAAAGGTTTGCTCTAAAACTCGTGTAAACTGGAGTAAAGAGAGAAATGAAGAGGAATTTCATAATGCAATATACTCCCATCTCCTGCTGGTCTAGCAGTCTGCTTCCTGTTTTCTCTGCACAACCTCTGCAACAGCTTAGGCACTCCTTAAACTTCTAGACATCAGTCAGCTGATCATCTTACTCCTTATTGTGTTTATCTTTTATTACAATTTCTCCTGCTGTAAAGGTGGTTTCTGTCCATTAGCTGTGCAGTCTTAATTGGCTCTTGAATTTTTTTGCGGCGATACATTTAATGAAAACTGCAACACAGTCACAGCTTGCTTAGGAGAAAAGTTTGTGAGCAGTGGAGGTAAAGCGACTTGCTTGCTCTTGCTGTCTTAGCAGGTAGCCCTGTTGTCTGTAAAGCTTATTTGTGTTTATCTTTGGAAACCAAATACCCCTAGCAATGAGATGGGAAAGGCTGTTAAGAACAGTGAACACTGAAGAACTTAGTACATTTGTTTTATATGAGTAGGCACGTATGCAGACCAGGGAAAAGGTCGTCAGCTAGCCATGGCTGAATCTTCACTAGAGAATCACAGAGTGTGATTACAGTGAGAATGTTGCAGAGTGAGGTTTCATTGCCAGTGGTGATCAGACTGGGAAGCAGAGTTTGAAAGGTGTGGGCAGAATCATCTCCACTGTTGTTGTTTGAGATATTTTATCTATGTTAAAAAGGATTTAATTCTAGCAAGACTTCACTGATACCTGGGGTATCTCACGCAGGACTAGTTATTTTCAGCAGGTTTTAGCACCCAACAGTTAAAACCTCTGCAGCAGTAGAAGCTAGATGCAGACCAAAATGGTTTGCAGAAAAAGAATTGTGTAACTCTTGAGGGTGTTCTGTTTAACTTTGTATTCTTTTTTCACTGTTTAACAGCAAAAAAACAGTAAGGCTTAGGCAATCAATAGAGGAAAAAATAACCAGAAATTTTGGTGTCCCTTGCCAACGGCAGGGTTCTGTTTCACTGCCTTCAGTCTTTTCCTTCTTAGTCTGCCTGATCATCCACCCTCTAATGCTGAATGTTGTTGTCATGCTCGTGAAATACAGACAGCATACTGGTTTGGGGGTTTTTTCTTTGGGTTTTTTTTGACCATTGCAAAGTTTCTGTGACCTGATATCATAACTGGTACATTATTTTGGCATCCTTCTTACTTTGATTTGGCAGCAAAAGAAGCAGTTATGGTTTATGTCAACATTAGCTGTCTGGAGGAGTTGCCTAGCCTGTATTTTCCAAAATGGTATTCTGCTTTTTGTTTTGTACTGTATTCTGCATGGTTTTTGAGCACAGACTGTTAAATCTGCAGGTGAAATGGAGCTGTGATATATTGCTTTTCTGTTCGGTCTTGCTTGTCTATCTTCTCTACTCTTATTAGCCAAGAAACGGCTGAGCTTGTCTTCAGTCAGTTACATTCTTTTCTGCTGCCCTTTTCTGTTTCCAGCCAGACTTACCTGATGGTGCATTTGTCAACACCTTTCACTAACAACAAAGTGATAGCAAACTTCTGAAATAAACCTAAAATCCTGTGGAGGTTTTTCCCCTGAAACCTTTTTAAAAAGAGTAGAGATTTATAGCAGCCATACTCTCCTTCTTGGGGACTTGTGGTTTAAGAATCTGGGGAAATGAGAAGAAAATGTACAAGTTCTTGAATTAGGACTGAGGCATCTGATTTGTTTAGAGGTAGTTGTTGTTTTTATCGATGTGTCTTTCTTGCTGTGTGACTGTTGTTTGAAATGACCCGACTGACCCAAATTTTGTAAAGCATTCAGTTCACAGACCCTAGAAATTTTTATTTTTTCCCTGACGAAGTAATGGTTGATGGCACATGTGCAAGTATGCACTGAGGGAAAAAAATGGCATTGCTCAAATTTAACTTAAGCTTCTGAATTTCCATTATGATATACTCTAGTTTAGGGTCTTCCCTGATACTTTTAAGAACCAGCAATTAAATCCTCTGTGGCTTGTGAATCTAGAGATATGCTTTAAGGAAGGAAGAAGGATGAAGCCTGAGGAGTCTTAGATGCTGTATGTAGATTTATATACACCCTCTGGGAAAACAGTTATAGCTAAAGCTGTTCAGCAACTTAAAAGTCTCCCAAAGGTCTCATCCTGATCTAAGTGATTAACAGCAGTGCATAAAGTAGGAAGAGTTGGGGCACTGTGTTACACCAGTGCACTCACTGGAGTTTATAGGCTAGAGCAAAACTATCCTCATAGGTACCAAAAGCAAGCTGGTTATAAACAGCCTTGTTTAAAGACCACGTAAGCAAATCTTGAGAGGACAGTCCCAGAGCCTGATAGTGAACATTGATATGCAGCAGAGAAGACCAGTGACCAGGCACGTAGATTGTTATTTAACGACGTTTGGCTTTTAGAAGCTACTGACCAAAGTTACCTTGATGCTCCTTGGTTTTCTGTTGATTACTGACTGATGAAGTAGCTCTTTTTCATCACATCTGTTAAGATTGTTTTCCTTGTGACTGATAAGTGACTAAGTTGTGCTTCTCTCTCTTCTTTCAGGAAAGAGTAATTAACCATGCAGCTGGCAGCCATGGAGTGTCAGGAATATTCATGAAGTATGATATCAGTTCACTTATGGTGACAGTGACAGAAGAACACATGCCTTTTTGGCAGTTCTTAGTGAGGCTCTGTGGCATTATTGGGGGAATTTTTTCAACTACAGGTAATTATCAGTGCTTTCCCTCTTCAGTTCTATGAGAATTTTAGGGGTTTTTTGTCATGCTGATTACATTATAGATAAACTACAGGGAAGTCCTGACCCCCTAGCAGGTTTGAGACAAATTTCCCACTTGTGTGCACTGAAGTGTGCAATGCAAGCTGCTCATTTTTGGTGTCCCAGTAGGCAGATTCTGCTGTTCTGAGGGCCTGGTGTTTCCTCTTCGGTAGCTGTAGTACAGTTTATTTACTTCTGGTAGAGCAAGGAGATACCTATAGATTAATATTGATACATACACACACACACTGACTGCTGATATTCTGTGTATTCCTTATAGTTGGGATGCAGTGCTACATCAGTGCTGAAAGCTGAGCTAAAATTTCTATCTGAGGTAATTGGGAGGATTTTCCTTGTCAACTTTCTGCAAGATTTGCTCCTTCAAAGAAAAGAAACTAAGCTGAAAAGACTTGATTCATTTATTAATCAAGACATAATAGGGTATCTTGATTACAACTTGTTTATTTTCTTGTCTCTCACTTGAAGAGAGCATAGTAAAGAGACCTTGAACTGAGAGCTCTCTTTCAAAGTAGATATTTCTGTCCCACAGAATATATTTTCACCCGTGGAAGCCAGGCAGAGGGAATTACATTTGCTTGGATAGCTTTGGTTTTGCTTTTATTGATGCATTTCAGAATGTTAGAATTCCCCCCCGCCCTTGATATTTCCTTTTTATGCTGGTTTCTTAGCCTTCCACATTCTGCTTTACTGCACTGTATCCCATTTAAGTATTGTGTAGAGTTTTGTTGCGATCCTTCTGTAAATACTACAGTTTTACTACTTGTAGCAATTTAAATCTTATTTGATGTTGCAGGAATTTTACATGGCTTTGGAAGATTTGTAGCAGAAATTATTTTCTGCCGTTTCAGACTGGGCTCTCACAGATCCACATCAGTAAGAAAAACTTTCTCTAAGTATTAAATACGTGATACAGCTACCTGAGAATGGATAATAAAGACATCTGGGACTTGGTCCCAGCAGAATTTAAGATGCTTGTAATAAACCCTCCCCATTACATACATATGAGGAGAGATTCAACAGCTTTTAGAACTAGTTTGAAAACCTAGGTGTAAGGAAGCAAGGTGTTTTCTAGGAAGCTGAATTAATGAACAGAGTCTCTTAGAGATTTCTCTGCTACATTCCCTCCATCATCCTTACTATATTCTTTTTATTTTCATGCTGCTACAAATTGTATGTATTTTCATCAGTCTCTCTCACATACACTTCTTCTGCTTGGCCTGCTTTCTGAAGACGCAGCACTGCCTGCTGCAGGGCTTCCCTGTTGCTATGGATTAGCCCGCAGGCGACTGCCAAGCAGCGTGGAAGAGCTGAGCAGTCTTCACATTTCTTTTCCTTCACTGAGCAGCAATAGCATTGCTCCTCAAGCAACTACCTGGTTTTGTTGTACTCTGATTTCCCCATTTAGGGCCTGTAGGTAGCCTTTAAGACTTCTGCCTTTCTCTCAGATTTGGTTGAAGTTTGCCAGCTGGCAAGGTTATGTGAGTGAGGAAAGAGGAGGGAAGGCGACTAGATTTGTATAATCTTTGGGAGAGCGTGCAAAAGGCATGCAAGAAATGCCCAAGAATAAAGAAGCACGTGTTTTGGGGGAGGGACAGGAGATTTCTGTTTCTGGACAAGCCATTAATAGCACTTTACTTTTGTTTGACTAGGTCTCACTTCCTGATGGCCACACAAGCAACCACTTACCTCTAATTACAGACAGTAGTACGCATTAGCCTCCTGGGAAAATTTTCTTCCTGCCTGATACAGAAGAGTTTTTTTACAATAAAGAAAACATCGTGCAATATGCTGAGACAGTGCTGGTGGGCAGCAAGAAATGAAGCCGTTACAAAAATAACCCGACAAAACAATCTGTGTAATTTTTTTCTCTAAGTGCACGTGGAGTGACAGGAGGTTGTGACACCAGTGAGGTGGACCATCTTCTGGAGATTAAAGGAATGTTGCTGCCAATACAGTATTTGTGGTTGAGCTGAACGTCTTTGTGACGACCGCCCTGGAGCACCGAAGCATCTTAGCGATCTCGGTTCTGTGCCTGGGGAAGGCCGGCAAGCTCCAAGGAGAAAAGAGTACGAGCGGGGCGTGTGGGGCAGCAGGCAAAGAGGGGCAGTAATAGAGCTGGAGTTTTTCTTAGGTGTATAAACTGGGGTTTGGGTTTCTTGTTCTTTTGTAAGGGTGGGGCTGGGGGCTAAGGTGCTGTTCTTACAGGTGTGGAACGATCCTAGTAAATCCTGAAGAAGAGGGAGACGAGAGAGAACTCAGGGAGTAAAGTGGAGCCCAAGCCATAGTGTTGGTTTTAGCTGCTGCCTTTCTGTAGTCCCACGCTCCTTAGTGGAAGAAACGTAACGCGGAGCGGAGGAGATCTCTCTGCTTCCACACAGCCACCAGCTTGGCCACCAGGCGCCGTATCGCTTCCGGTGTCCATGTGGAAGTGCCCGAGGACTCCGAGAACGGGCTCCAGTGTGCGTGGGGTTTTGACTTGGAATAAGAAGCCTCTTAAAAAAGGCATTTGACTGTAGTTTTGATAAAAGGCAAGACTCCCTGGCGAGAGATCAGGAAATCTTTGCGCGCTTCTTTCTTGGTCAAGAAACTGCTTTGAGGGAACCTTTGTTGTACCCCTGTGAGCTGCAGCATGTAAATCCTGGAGGTGGGGAGGAAAACCAGCAAGAAGCTGCCTTGTTTTGGTTTGGCTAAATGCTGCAGCAGTGTGGAATTTGGGGCGGCTGGGAGGTTTGCTGGCCCAGGCACGGAGCGCTGGACTTGGCAGTGGGTGACTTCAGGGAAGCTGGAACCTTTTGCTGCAGACAGGTGGTAGGAAGGGATCTGCAGAATTAATCGTTACTGTTCATGACGGTTTTTGTAAAATAAGAGAGCAATATCAGTTTTCTACTGTAAATATGCTACTGAGAATGGCTGTTATTAATGCAGATGGTGCTTTGAGAAACTGAAACTCCCCTTACTGCTGAACTACTGGCACACACCTGTGGTTAAGCGCTCTACCAGGGTAAAACTGTTAATAATATGATTCCTTCTCAGAAAAACTGATTTAATAATATATTAGGAGATCATGCTGACCCTGGCCTTACTCACCATGGAATTAATACTATAATTGAGAGGACTGATTATGGAAAAATAAAAATCTCTGCGGTGGTGTCAGATTTTGCTGACTTCTATTAATGCACTTCATGGGGCACTTGGGTCTTGGTGATGAGCACAGTGCAAATAATGTAGCTGATTTGCTATGCAAAGCAAAGGGCTTCCTCAACTGAGAAATTACATGAAATAGTAAATAAAATGTGGGAAATGAGGAAAGACCTTTGTTCAGTTTGATGGTTGAGAAAGAGAGAAGTTCAAGGAAGCCAGGTCCTTGGGGTTGACAGCCAGCTTTGGGATTTTCTCTTCTGCGTTGTTTTTAACACTGATTAAAACTCTGTCAGCTTGAGAAACTCTTGTCCTTGGTGAGCAAGAAAATCAAAAGCTGTAAATTTTTGGTTCCCGTTTCTCTTTGGCATTCCCCTCTGAGATTTCTTCCCTACTTCTGCTCAGACTGGTTCTGCTTTGGGCTTTGTCCTAACACTTGTTTCTTATCTGCCTGGAACAGACTGTACTGGTGGGAGATGCTGATCTCAGTTGACTTTCTGTACCAGAACTTAAATGTTATTTTCTATTCTCACATAAAAGAGCCAAGCAGCTTGGTGTGTCTTAAATCCCTGTGTGCTGTATTCATGTCGTTCTGTCTAGAATGAAGCTTGTGTGAAGGTTGTTTGCTAATGGCAGAAAATTTGGGCTCAACTTCCAGATGCGAGATGCTGCTTTGTGGAGCAAATGCAGGATCGGCTGAATCGGTGCTGCTGTGCTGTTTGCTTTCTCTCTACAGAGGATATGGTTCTTACAGCCATCACCACTTACCCTTGTACCACACGTTGTCTCTGGCTTAACCACCATGTGCAAGGGCCTTCCAGAGAAAACGTTGGTTTATTTCGGTGACTTCTTTTCATTCACATTTGTTGATGTTGTGCAAAAGTGCGTGTAGTGTGGAAAAATGAAAGGAATGGGTGCCCTGAGGGAAACAGAAACCCTGATGTTGATGTGATGTGTGTTTGCTGAAAGGGAGGGGCGTAGGTGGAAGGTAACAATTTCTGGGTCTGGAAAGATGGTCAAAATTCTGTATTTTTCTCTTTGACTCTTACACAACGTTGAAGAGTGAGAACACGGGAGGGAATGTTTAACCTTCATACGGTGCATTTGTAGCACGCCATCTGCAAACTGCTCTGGCTGCCCTGTCTCTTTCAGCTGTCTTTCTGGGCAGAAAGTCTCCCCCAGTTCCAGCTGGCGTGGTTTGGGTTTTGCTCTCCTGCTCCGTGCTCTCCCGAGGTGAAGGTTGTGTAGCAGGAGCTGGAGTGCTGTGCCTCGGAGCGGGCGTCCCCCGCGTCCGTCGAGCTGCACACCAGTGTTGCAGAAAGGTGGCACCAGCTCCAGTAGTTGGGGAGAGGATGGAAGTGGGTATTTCTTGAGTAACTCTGTTGGTTTTAGGGCTCAAGAGGAAACACCAAGCTGGGATTTTTAACAGGACCGAGCACCTGCAGCCCTGTCACCTGCGAGCCAGAATCACATAGCGTTGGCAAGTCACTGCAAAATCCCCGAGTTAAGATGGCACACTTCACTGCTGCATTTCCAGGTGTATTTCTCAGAGGACTTCTAATTAAAGAAAGAAAAAGGTGAGGATGTAGCCAACCCTGGCACCTGCAGGAGTTCAGGAAGGTGACAACGCTTTCTGGTACAGCTGAAGATGGGATGAGATGTTTCAGTGGGCAGGGCAGGCCGTGCAGGGCTGGTACTTGTTCTGTGGAGGAGGCAGCAAAAGCAGAGTGAAAACTGCAGGTGCGGTCAAACCCCACAGTTGTGAGAGGGAGTTCTTGGGAGGGGAAATCAGTTTTGTAAATGGTGTAAAGTCCTATAATCTATCACAATGCTGTCTCCTAGCAGTGTGATGGGCTGTGCTCTTGACTCGTGTGAGATGTGCTGTGGGATGCTGTGGAAGTTGGGCTGTGACGGATCCTACTGTATGTTGTGGCCACTGTTTGGGCCGCCTGTCGCTCCATCTTTCTTACCACCTCCTCTGGTGTCGTACTGGTGCCTACTGCAGGACAGACCACCAAAAGAGAGTGAAGTTGGTGTATGAATGGAAATTTCCCTACTTCAGTCTCTTTCCATTCTTCCTCCCTGACTTTTCCAGCAGATTTTTTTGGGGCTTTTGCTGGTAGGAAGGAGGTGAGGAAGAGCAGGAGAGAGGGATTGGGTTAATCAACCTAGCAAGCCCAAGCTGCTCTTTGCTCCCCTGAAATTCTCATCCTAGAAACAGGTGGGTGATTTGAAAGAAAATTCATCTCTTTCCATCTCAAAAGCTTCCTGGTGGGGACCTGCACTGTGGGTGCAGTGCCCAGCTGTTCTGTGCAGCTGCAAGCTCTGGCCTGGGCACCCATCTGCGTCTGTGGGGTGGTCAACAGCAGAACAGGGAGATGTGCTGCTGGAGTCAGTCCTGCCTGGAGCTGGGCAAGGAGTCTCCCTTCCTGCCTCACCCTGCCTGAGACCCTCTTAAGATTTTCTGGGACTGATTGGACAAGCTGAGCCCCAAGCAGTTGGCATAGTTGCTTAGGAACCGTCAGGCACAGATAGACATTTGGTATAGCGACAGCTGTGATTAACTGTACAGACAAAACCAAGGGCAGGGAGGCAGCTTTTGCCTTGTCATTTTGCTATCTAGTTCTCTGTGAGAAGATCCGGTACTAAGAATGTCTTGTATAGCATGTTACTGCTGCAGTGACATTGAAGCAGGAGGGATGTGGTGACCTTCATCGCATCTCCAGTGGCATTGATGATGCTAAAATTCCCTGCCCTCTATTTCTTCAGAGGTAACCAGGCACCACAGCATTTTTTCTGAGAAGATGGGAAATGGAAACAGCTTGTCTGGGGATACTGGCAAAGATCTCCATCTGTTTTTAAAAGGCAGCCCAGAAGGTGGGGGTGTGGGAGGATACATCTACTGTACACATCGGTTACTCACATCAGTGCTTAGTTGCAAAGTTACTTCTCGTAACAAGACTTTGTTTTAATAGCAGCACTCAGTTAATGCAAATCATGCCTAGCATTTGGCCTTGGCGATGGTCTGTGGGTTAGAGAAAGTACCCCTGCCTGCATCTGTGGTCGCCATACAGTCGTTAACTCCTCAAGAAGCCTCCAGGGACTGTGCCTGCTGCCTGCAGTGCCCTGGCAGAGGTCGGGTGTTGCAGGTCTGTCCACCTTCTGCCCTTGCACGCCTTGCTGGAGCGCTGACGTGCATTTCAGTCACTTGAGTCACAATGACATGAAGTGCTTCATCTTTTCCTTCTCCCATGGTTTAGTGTCCTTTGCAAAGCACTTCTGGTCACTGCTGGCCAAGGAGCGAGGCAGTGTCAGCTTTTCCTTTCTTCTAGAAGAGCTTTCTAACAGCTGAGGTGCTTTGAGCTGGTAACAGGGGGCTCCTGTTTGCATACATTTGGCTGCTTCGATAAGCGGAGGTTTCTCTTTCAGCCGTTTTGCCAAGGGCAGAAGCACTCACCCTGGGCATTACAGCACTTTTCCTGCTGCCCCATTTCCCCAAGCCTGGGCAAGTGGTGGGTGTTTGCAGTGCAGTGCCCTAACCCACTGGGCATCCCCTGGCAGAGGGAGGTCGCCTTTTGAGGTGAGGAGATGAGGGCAAGTCTGGAGGTGCCCCGTTCTTACTGCTGCCTTTCTGCTCTTCCAGCATGACTGATTGCTCTGCACCGGCTACTTCTGAGCGCTGGCAGAACCCAGGAGTTTGTGTCCCTTGCTGGGTTTGGCTGCAATAGCTGTAAACCCAGGGAGCTGAACACTTCTGGGGTTTTTTGCCTTGCAGTCTTTCCTGTAATTACAAGGTGGGAGCTTGTTTTGAGATGAGATTTCTGAGTTGCAGAATGGTCAGCACACACTATGATTTGACCCGTGGGTAACATCTGAAGATTACTGTTGACTGAAGCTTAATTACCTGTCTGGCAGTTAGTTATTGAGTAGGAGCAAGCGTGGTGTTTCGAGGGAGGACGGCTGCCGAGCGGGGCCGGGCGGCCCCGGCCTCTGGCTCACCGCCCATTAGGGGCTGCTGTTGCCTCGCGCCAGCCAGGAGCGTGGGCTCTAGCCAGGGACTTCTCTTTAAAGTTCAGAAATTCACTTTCCAAATTTGGAACTTTTTCTGAGTAATAGAAAACTCATCAAACCTTTACTTGTGTGCGTGTGATTTAACAGCATCCTTTGAGTTTTGCCTGAACCTGACAGCAGTAGACTAATGCAAAAGAGTTGTTGCTGTAGCAGCTCATGGAGGCATATGGAGAGGGGAAATACTTCCTCTGCCTGGCTGGCATCGCTGCAGGGGCAGCAGATGGACTTTTGGTCCTCTGTCAGCAGCACCCAGAGAGGCCTGGCTGGGGTGGAGGAGGTGTCAGCCCCATTTCATGGATGGTTTCCCTGCAGAGAGGAGAGCTGGGAGCACGTCTGAGCCCTGGTGCCTTGTTCCGACATCTGAAGTGGCCTCCCTTAGTCCTAGAAGATGAACCATGGGTGCAAATAGAGTACCCTGGGGTAAGCACCCACTTAGTTGAGCCCCAGGGCATCAGCCTGACCCTTCTTGCTGTGCCCTCCCCTGCTCAGCAGAGAACTGAGTTTCAGATCAGTGGGCTTCAAAATGGCAGAATTCACAGGAGTTTTACGTGGGCGTTCATCGGGAGGTGCTTATGACAGCGCCAGAAAATAGCTAATGCATAAAACAGGTTTCCCCAGATCTTTGTGGAAGGTCTCACGCAGACCCAGGAGGGTTCTGTGGCATCTTCCCAGCCTGTGTGTGCAGATCTGTTACTTCCCAGCCGTGAGAGATGCGTAGGGGCAGGCACCGGGCAGCTTTGGGCAGGATGGGCTCAGGGCAGAGCACGATGCCCCTCCCTGGGAGGAAGGTGCCAGGAGGATGGATGCTGCCAGAAGGAGCTGGATTGGGCTGCCCCGTGTGTTGCCAGGCCTCAGAAACCCTATCGCACCAGGGTGGGCATCTGGGCTCAGCCTCCCTCAGCCCTTCACGGCCTTTGCTGAGAAAGACTGAACAGTTTTTTCCCGTCTCCAGGCTGCTGCAGACGTGGTAGGTGGTGGTAGTGGCAGCTGGTTCTTGCTGCCTTGCAGAGAACAGATGTTTTCAAGGTGACACAGAGATGTCAAGGCAAGAAAAAGCAGAACTGGGCATTGCTGAACTGAATGTATCTGGAGTGCAAGGTGCTGGGTGTTTCTGTTGCCACTGTATGTGTTTCTATCTACAAGGTAAAGGTCGGTCCCGCTATGCTGTGTCCTTGTTGGCAATGGGCTTCTGTGGGTTGGGCTCTGCAGGAGCTGCCAAAACATGGAGCAGGGGAAGAGGTGGCCACGCTGGAAGCGTGTGACCCTGAGAGCTGAGTCACTACGCTCCTGTCACCGTGCCCGGCTGACCCAGGGCTCGCGGGGGAGCCCGAGGCCTCTCCTCATCCTCGGTGACTAGTTAGGGGTCATCCTTCCCTTGAGAAAGGACTTAAAGGGGAACTCAGCATGAAGTATTTTGTTCCTTTTGCAGCCTCATTCCTAGCTGGGCCTATGCAGGAAAGAGTCGGTGCAAAGAGCGAGCGTGGCCTCGAGGAGCTCCTCAGTGGGAGTCGTGGCCTGGGCAAGCAGGGGCCCTCGGCTGGGGTGCCCCTGGCATGGGTGGTGATGGTGCAGGAGGAGCTGAAGCTCCCTGACGGTGCCGCGCTGCTGCCAGCCTGCTTGCCTCCCCACTTGGTGTCCTGCAGAAGAAAGGAAGAGCTGTGGGCCTGTCCAGGTGCTGTGCAGTCACATTTTCTGACCCGTTCCCCCTGCCAGGGACAGCATTGCTGGGGTGGGAGTCATGGGGTCTCCCTGGCAGCACCAAAGTGGGGCACCTGGCCCCCCGCCGGGGGAAGCCCCAGCTGGGGGATGCCCAGGGCTGCGACTCTGCTGTCGCATCTGTGAAACCCACACCTACCAAGGTGTGAGCTCCGCTCCGGGAGGGCAGGATTGCCAGGGCTAAAGCAAAGACCCCGAG
>WUAM01000275.1:5986221-6002835 GCA_024336885.1 Actenoides hombroni
GTGGATGGAACCCACCCCCTAGAAATCCCCCCCCAACCCCTCTCCCAGGCCCAGCCACCACCAGGAGAAGAGCACAGGAAAAGGCAGGGAAATAAATGGTGCATCAGAGACAAAACGCTGCAATTGCCACAGAAGATTTTAATTTCTTTCAGGTCATTGATGCTAACGGGCTGTGGTGGAAGTGAAGTAAATAATCACATATGCCAGAGATAGAACATTGATTTTTGAGTCTCTTCCTACTAATTAGTGACAGCCCTGGCAGGGATTGACCGCAGCACTGAAGAACCGTGACAGTGGTCGCCTGTTACCTTCTGAGGCAGTTACAAAACCAGAGCAATGCAGAAGAAAAAGAAAAAAGCAAAGGCCTTAGCTTGCTTTTACTTTCATTTTGGTTTTACCAAATCAAATAGGGATAGCTTTAAAAATTTACTGGTGTTTTTTAATAGATCTATTGGTGTATCATAATTTTTAATAACTAACTAAATAATGATTCTAGCTTACTGCTAAATTAAAATAAACCATGTAAACAGTAGGTACCCCTTAGCATAAGGTCACTGCAGGGAAAAACGTTGTTTCACAATCTGATCTTTCTTTTAATTCTGTTACTTAATCAAACAGGAAGCAGTGTAAGTACTGAGGAGTCCCACTGAGGTACCTACAGATAGAGGCAGTGCTGGCTTCACACCGTGCCTGCACAGCTCACAAATACAGCAAAGAATGTTCCTGAAGCTGCACGCTGGAAACTTCACTTGCATTTGCTTCTAAACTTTGCTAAATGAGGATTCTCTTTGCTAATACAACGATAATACAGGTTTTGGGTTGTTCCACCCCCCTTAAAAGCCTGAATTTTAAAATACTCATGTGCTGTAAGTATGATTGGCAGCTCTCACATGATTATGCAACTCTGTATTTATAAAGTAATAAAATTGTTATAAGGGTACATGCCTACCGAACAAACCAAACCAAAAAGAAAAAAAAAAAAATAAAAATTTGGAAAGGTTAACAAAATAGTACACTGGGCAGCCAGTATATCTACTTTTCCTTTAAACCTGTTCAAAGACTGTGAAGTCGGTTTTTCTTGAAGGGAATGTGTAGGTCAGTACCATCCTGGATGAATTTGTAATACCAATGAAGCAATTCAGGCAGAAAACCCGCTACTTCCTAAATTTCTTTCTCTTAAGAGAGGCAGGTGATGGGAGCCCTTTCCACAGTTTTAAAATGAATGATTTAAAGGCCAGAAAATAAGGGAGAAGAGGAATTGTTCATATGCTTTTTTACTTGAAAGTCTGATGGAAGAACACAATTGTCATTGTCTTCTGCTCATTCACTGAGTCTCATTCTTTTCCCTTACTGCTTTCTCAAGTCTCTGGTATCTGAAGAGTTCATCATAAGATGGATTATTGTCTTGCTCACTCCAGGCTGATGGCTATGGTTAAGTGACAGTAATGAGAAATGCCCATGTTTGAGGATCAACTCATGCCCAGGAAGCCTCATTCTCTCTCCTCCATTATATGTCCCAGTTTTGCCCCAAAGTGGTGCATGAAGAATAGGATAATAATAATAATAAGGGAGACAAGAGGCAGTGTGAGACTGCAGAGCAAGAGGAATGCCAGGATAGAATAAAGGAAGTATATGAGATCAGGCTGTGTAACCTGTTTACAGTGGGATTAACCAGGAACTGCTTGTTAAAAAAGGTTAAAATTAATGTACAGGTGACTCTGAATATGTCATTTGTCAGAGCAAGCAACCAATAAAAAGAATGATTCTAATTAAAGTCAGTAGCACAGGAGGGGAAAGATACTTTGGAAAACAAACCCAACTCAACATCTAATCAAGCATTCAGCTCACTCTGTGCCTTTCGTTTCCTTGTCTTTAGGTCCAAACTCCACTTTCCTTTAGCTGCACAGTTCTGAGGAAGATGGGGCTTAATTACAGGTCCCAGCTGAGGTGTCACAGCACAGCCAAACCACACTGCTTGTTTCCCATGAGCAAACAGGGTGGGGTTTTTTTGAAGTAAGGGTTATATTTTTGTTTTCAGGTGCTGGATGTTATCCTAAGTATACAGGAAGCTTTATATCTGACAGAACTGGTATTCTCGTGGGATCACATCCCACTGGTTTCCAAGTGGCTTCACTAAAACCAGAAGGAAGATGAAGTTACGGGACTTTTTTTCCTCCTTCCTTATAGTTTGTCAGTAGAGGTGTTTCTGGGAAAATGTTTCCTTACAGCACGAGTTTAAATGGTTGTTGCACAGCAGAGCTGTTCTTTCCCTTGGTGGCATGTCCCAGCTGGGAAGGGGATGCCAGTCCTCACGCGCTTTGGAATTGGACCTGCCCACTTCCTGCCTGCAAGGTCCCGGCTGATTTTGCAGCCACCTCTTTCCAGAGCTTTCCCACACTGAGGAAGAAGATGGCTGCTAAGGGCTGTCCACTTCACTTGACAGGATATGGCCTGCTTCTATTACCTCCAAGAACTGCCCCAGGGGCAGACAGGCAGCTGCACAGCATGAGCTGAACAGGGTTCGAGATGGCCAGCGATGTACATCTAGACTGTATCAAATGGCAGAGAATAAAAAGAAGCACCAAGGCCAGATCCTCTCCAAATATTTTCTTCTCATACTAAAAAGTCTGAGAGGCGCAGGCAGCTGGGTGGCTGTGCTCCATCTGCACCAGTGCTGCACTGCTGGATAGTCCCTGGGGGTTAGTGCTGGTACAGAACTGTACTCTCTTCCCCCAGGTAATTCAGCAGTGAGCAACATAGCAAGGTTTGTAAGGACCTCCTGTCTTCCCTTTGGTTGCTCTTGTCTCCCTTGTTCTCTGCTAGCCCTGTAACACCCAGCACGCAGGCCTGCTTGGCCCTGCGGATCGCTCTGCCAGAGGGTCTCAGAAGAGGTGCTGGCACCTGCAAGGCCAGTACTGCCAAGGCCAGTGCTGCTCACAGGCCACCTCCCAGCTCCGGGAAAGGCTGCGAGAAACACCAAGAAGAAAAACAAAAAAGGGAAGAGGGCTCAAGAGGTGCACTATGAGACAGAGAACAAGGGGGAATGCAGCTGTGTCAACACAACCTCCGGAACGGGGATCCTGCTTTGTCCTGATGTGGATTAAGCTCCGCAAAAACTGCACCCAAAAGCACCTTGGAAATTCAGCGACCAGAGAGTACCCCATGTTATTAACAAAGCACAGTTTTAATAAAAAGGTTTAAGGCTTACATCTCCAAATGACATAAATAAACATAATCACAGTACATATATTCTATTCTTTTTAAAAAAAAGTATTCATTATATGATAATATATATTTTCTGAGTTATAAAATCCCATATAAATAGCAAATTATTCTCAGTATGCAGGTTACAAGAATACATACAAACTGGGGTGTGTATTTGAAAGGAATCCTGAGTATGCACTCAAGAGATGGCAGAGAATGGCACAGTGATACAGCTGGACACAATAAATGCTGTTCTCCTAGTATGTAATTTCCTCAAGACTGTAAAAAGAACTGAGAACTTTTTGGTTGCTCAACCTTGTCAGCTCCATAGACTCAGGAATGGCTCTGGATATGCCACTCCTTCAGATTTCAGGAGCACCCTATAGATTCTTTTGGTATCAAAAAAAGAAAATGACATCTGTCTTCTGATGGACAGAAACAAGGCACTTACCTAGAGCAGGTCAGTACAGGCCAAAAGAAGCAGCTTGGACTTCTAACCAGAGAGCAGCAAAGGGCATCTCTTGAATGAAGATGAGTGACAACAAAATTCTGGTAGTTATATGCTAGAGGTAGCCAATTCTTACACTCCTGAAGGCTCCCCTGCTTACCTCCAAAATAACCACTTAAAACAAGAGTAAGTGTACACTTTGCACATTAGACAGATCAAAGTGAAAGTTCCTTTTTTGTTGTTTTTCCTTTTCAGATTGAGGTAAGCAAGACCACAATTTGGACTAAGAACTATCAGTCTGGCTACAGCAGCACACTGCTTGCTGTGGGGTACAAGTTGTAGCAGCATTTGGATCGGAGTTTTCACCCTGTTTTCTTTTGGCCTTTCAAAGTGAGCTGCACAGCAGATGTATGTGAAAAGTAACGTACGTAGCAATGTGACTACACCTCCAAGGCCAAGGCAGACTACTGCACTGCTGCCAGAGGACACTGGCTTGCAGATGCCTGATGGTGTATTTAAGGTCTGAATTCTGTGCTTTTTTATTATTGTAGCACAACTCTTTTTTCTGATCATAATAAAAAAAACTATTCTGCCTGTTTTTTTCACTGAGTAATGTGGTCATTATATGTTCCTTTAAATACTGTTACTACATACAATACAATGTTTGCTTTCATATACTCAGGGTCATAAGCTCTGACTTATTACTAAAACATGAATCATCAGAGCAAACTCATACATGCAAACTGCAGTAAACACACAGAGGCTTAACTTTTGCTTCTTATTACAGCGTCAGCTCAGTAGAGATAATGAAGTAAATACCAGCCATTTATAGTCTCCTGGCTTATTCCCAATTTAAGTCAGATCAAAAACTGAAGCTGAGCCAAAACTTCACAAGTAAACCACAGATGCATGATAACACTTTAGATTCAGAAATGCCCAGTAGGTTTTTGTCCTTTCAAATATTACAAATAACTTACCCTTCTTTTTTTCTTGGTATCCTATAGATACCAGCTGCCTCTCTCATGGAAATTTTCTTCATGGTTTTTGGTTAAAAACCCCAGTGAGAAGAAGCTGTAAATATTGCACAGTAAGTTAGGATGGAAGCCTAGAAAAGAGAATGGCACATGCAGGGTGTCTTTTCAGTCCAAAGAAAAGCTCTTCATTTTTTCTGCTAACTCTTGTCTCATTTCTATATGTTTTTTCAGGTTTTGCACTTCATGGGGCAGGTTAATGTCCCACACTGACACACAGGACTGTAATTCTGAAAGAAAAGAAAAGAAAAAAAAAGATAAAGAAAAGAAAAAAGAAAAAGAAAAGAAAAAAGAAATAGAAAAGAAAAAAAAAAAGAGAAAATTAAAAACTGCAACAGAGACAAATATTGCATAACTTGAAGTGGTCACAAACTAAGGCCCCAAGGTTTCTGGGAGTCTCCAGTTCCTCTCTGTGGAATGGCACTCTTAATCACAGCAACAAGGCTAAAAAGGCAATAGGTGTCCTTATGGTAACAATCAGGGAATATGAGACTATAAAAACCACTGCTGTAAGTTCGATTCTTAATTTACTCCAAAGAGCCACCTCATCTACACTTGCCACCCTCAACTTTATACTGTCATTGCCACATTTTTCAGTCACTGAAACTGAGAAGAGATAAAGAAAGGTGAAGAAGGGCATCAATCAGAGCATCCACTGCAACTGTTCTTGGGAAAAACCCAAAGATGGAGATTTTCTATCTTCCTATTCCAGCACGTCACTATCCTAATTGTCAGGAGGCCTTTCTGGATCATAGAATGGTAGGGGTTGGAAGGCACCTCTGGAGATCACCAAGTCCAACCCCACCTAAATCTGACCTAAATCTGACCTAAATCTCCCCTGCTGTAATAGAAACTGATTAGCCCTTAATTTACCCACAGGAAATATGTATAAGTCTTTACTCCCTTCCTATTTACATATGTGAGGCTTATCAGAGAGCTACAAAGATGATGAAGGGACTGGAACATCTCTCTTATGAGGAAAGGCTGAGAGCCCTGGGGCTGTTTAGCCTGGGAAAGAGAAGACTGAGAGAGGATCTTATGAATGTTTACAAATATCTGAAAGGTGGGTGCCAAGTAGAAGGGGCCAGTCTCTTTTCAGTGGTGCCCTGTGATAGGACGAGAGGTAATGGTAGCAAGGTGAAATACAGGAAGTTCCACCTCAACATGAGGAAAAACTTCTCCACTGTGAGAGTGACAGAGCCTGGAACAGTCTGCCCAGAGAGGCTGTGGAGTCTCCTTCTCTGGAGACTTTCAAGACTCTGGAGACTTTTCAAGACTCTGTTCGTGCCCGCCCTGGGTGTTCCTGCTCTGGCAGTGGGGTTGGACTCGATGATCTCCAGAGGTCCCTTCCAACCCCTACCATTCTATGATTCTATGATTACCATGTCCTCTTTAAGCTTTATTTATATTACTCAACTAAATCTTCTGCAATATTTCCTCATAGGTTGCATTCCTGCTTCTGGACTATTTAGAATCATAGAACCATCAAGGTTTGAAAAGACCTCCAAGATCATTGAGTCCAACCATCAACCCCACTCCACCAAGTCCACCACTAAGCCATATCCCCAAGCACCAAATCTATATGGCTTTTAAACACAGCCAGGGATGGCGACTCAGCCACCTCCCTGGGCAGCCTGTTCCAATGCCTGACAACTCTTCCAGTGAAAGATTTTTTCTTAATGTCCAGTTTAAACCTTCCCTGGTGCAGCGTGAGGCCATTCCCTCTTGTTCTGTCACTAGTTACTTGTGAGAAGAGACCAGCACCTACCTCTCTAGAACCTCCTTTCAGGTAGTTGTAGAGAGTGATGAGGTCTCTCCTCAGCCTCCTTTTCTTCAGATTAAATAGCCCCAGTTCCCTCAGCAGCTCCTCATAGGACTTGTTTTCCAGGCCCTTCACCAGTTTGGCTGCTTTTCTCTGGACCGGCTCCAGCACCTTGATGTCTTTCTTGTATTGAGGTGCCCAAAACTGAACACGGTAGTCGAGGTGTGGCCTCACCAATGCCAAGTACAGAGGGACAATCACCTCTCTGGTCCTGCTGGCCACTCTGGGTCTGGATCTATTTCTAATAGTCCAGATCGCTCAGCAATGTCCCAAATGGATACACTCCTCCAGCAGAGGCCACGTCAGCACTCAGCACAGTGTAAGAACAAGCTCATGTCTTACAGACACCACTTTTCGATTGGTGTGAGATTGGTGTGTTTGCCTCTTCTGCAGCAACGTGACACTGTTGACTCATGTTCAGCCTGCAATCAATTATAACCCTTTTTCTGCAGCACCGCTGTTTAACCTGATCACTTCCTCATGCTGCTACAACGGATCATTCCTAATTAAGTAAAAAGTCCTGCATTTGTCCATATTGAATTGAATCCTATTTCCTTCCAGACCACTTGTTCTATTTGTCAAGGTCATTTTGAATTCTAATCCTGCCCTGCAGCGTGCTTGTGCCTTTGTCTTAGCTGAGAATTGTCTGCAAATCTGAAAAGCACATTCACTATTCCTTCATCCGCAACATCCATGAAAACATTGAGGCTTCCTGGCCTAGCACAGATCCCTCTGGAAATCCATTTGATAAATTCTGCAATTAGACAATGACATTTACTCTCCAAATACAGTTTTCATTTTTGGAAGCTACTATTTGTTTGGAACCCAGAAATTATAAACACACCAAAACCTAATAATGATGTTTCAATAAAATTGTATCAAATGATGATCACCACTCTCAGTGGGTAGTCAGGCCTAACAGTGTCTGCCCCGCTAATAATACAAGTTAATAAAAAGTAGTTCAGGTACCTTTGTAACATTTGTTGTCTTCGCTGTCACTTTTATAACAATATCCCAAAACCAGGACCGCATTCTTCAGAGTCCCTTTTTCAAAGAAATAAAATATAAAATTTTAATGGCAACTTTGTAATTTAAGGACAGAAAGAGTAGATGACATCAGGCCACTAAGAGGACAGAAAGCAGAGTTCAGTCGACCGGACCCTTTATTTGAAGTCATTAACCATGAAAAACCCAGACATCAAAACAATATAGTTCATGTCTCTACTTAATGTAGGGCTTTATCAGGGTTCAAAGGCGTAAGCCCTGGCTCAGCTGGCCAGCCTGTTGAACAAGCTAAGAACAAAGCACCCTATTATATACCACAAGCAGAGGTGGTAAGAAAGAGCCACAGGAAACAGATGTCACAGCAAAGGGACCGGCTGCAAATGAAGTCCCAGTGCACAGCAGAAACAGAAAGTGCCCATAATCAGTTTGGTTATGGAAAAAACAAACCAACCATGATACAAACTAATTAAAAATGTTCAGAACTATCTGTGGCAGGTAGGCAGGAAAGGAGAGTTAGCAGCGAAGCAGAAATAGGAGATGGATCATAGGAAGGTGCCTACTGAATAATGCAAAAAAAGACCAGGAAGACAGGAGAGGTTGGATCACAGAGGGGTAAGTTGAATGTGCCAGTGTGTCAGTATCAACTTCCTGGTTCTTCCCAACAAGACATGTTTATAAATGTCTTGCAAGATAGATGGAAGCTGTTGCATGTTCTCCTGCTGCAGCAGCACCCTGTACTGGAGCGCAGTGAGGGTGGTGAGCCCTTGGCTGTAGGCCAGTAAGGAATACAGGAGCCAGCCTGCACTCCTGGGCCACAGAGCATGCCAGGGAAGGAAGAGCCCTCCATCTGCAGACACCGCAGCTGCAGCACTGCACCCCACACCTCTTCAGATCTGAAGTCTTACACACTCCTCTCGGGAAAAGGTGAGGCAGGGGTCAGTGTCTGGGGTATACACAGACTGGAGTCTGTCTGACTGTGAAAGTCACAGTCCTGGAAATGTTGTGTGGCCAGGCTGCAGACCCTCCCCCACGGTATGTTCCTCTGAATCAACAAACATTTCTAGTGGGTTCCCCACTGCACGGTAGAGAAAGATTTTTGCTGCGCTGCGGAGATCTGCGCTACCTTCTCCTTCGATACCGATGTCAATCTGCTCAGGGTAGATGGGGGGCTGCTAGGAACTACACACACATCTTCCATGCTCAGATTGTTCAGCCCTTTTCATTTCTTTCTGCCTATCCATATTCCTTACAAAAGTGACTGTAACTTAAGGATAATGTTTCTCATTCAGACTAAGGGCCTTTCTTGGTACACAGAAGTCTAAATTTTCACTTGCAAAATGAACTAGAGGTTTAGACAGAAATAATTCTCTATGGTAAGTCTCATGTCTATTATATGCCAATGTGTTAGATGAGACAATTAGAAAAAGACATCATATTCATATATGAACTACAGACAAAACTGATGCCTCAAAGTCTGGCAATTCCTTTTCCCTGAAATATTTACATGTGATTGACATCATGTGTTTTAATCTTAAATGAAACTAATTAAAAAAAAAATAACTCCCTCTATCTTCTCTCATGTCACACAAGCCATACGTTAGTACTGAAGAACTGCTCAGCAGCCTTGGTGCCACTTTCAGTGGTTCTGTGAAAATTCCAGTATAAATAAAGTCCTTGAATTTAGGAAAAAAAATAACCCTTATAAATAATTTCTGGGAAAAGAAGATCAAAAGAAAAAAGTACACATCAAACTGCATATATCAATCTTACTTGCCACTCTTCAGATTTGTGCAAACGCAGCTAAACTCCTTCTTCTGAAACATTAATTTTTCTATACATAAAACTTTGATTAAAGATGTTGAGATGACTAGCAACAAAGAATATGAGACTCGAGGCTTTTTAAATCACACTGCATTATTCTATACAATATACTTTCCCTATCAATGACAGTAATAAGTGAGGCAGAAATTTCATTTTCATAGAAACTATTCTTTACAAAATGCTAAAAATAAAGCACCCCTTTATAGTACTAATACTGCAGCTATCAGGACTAGAAGGACTGAAAATGCAGTGCTAGTGAATGTGGACTCTATAGCTGGCACTGTTAACAATAACAACTGAGGACTGAACAGACTCTACAAACTTGCTGTCTCAGGCAAAGGCAAGTCAGAGGAAGTGGGATATTTTTTGACTTGTACAACACTGTCAGCACTATGAGCTAACTGCAGTCTGTGGATACTTCTGGTGCCAGAAAGGAAAAAACAACCCCCAAAGTAAGTTCAGGATGGTAGTGAGAAAACATCCACAGGCTGCAACTGTGAAATTTGCCAGCAGGATTACAGCTTGTTTCTGAGTCCACAACGACAGCTTCACCGTCTTTTTTTTTTTTGACAGCAAACACACTTAAAACCCCACTGACAAGGCAACTCCAGAGGTTTTTTTCAAAACACAGTGGCAGGCAATGGGAACACAAATGTTGCGCCACTTTTTTGAAGCAATGTGTATTTTAAATGTACCCACCACTGCAGTACAATGAACTCTTGACTTAATGTGGCCTTTATTCCTTTTGGGAGAGATGCAGGAATGTGTACAGGTGGAAGAGGCTACAAGAGCCAAGAAGGGCCCCATACTCAACTGCACTCCTCTGGCTGTTTGTCATTACCACTGAAACCCCACAACTACAGTCTGCCTGCAGCAGCTCGAAACAACTGGAACAGCACACAGGCACAAGTCTGCACCCCGAGTCCAAGTGTCTAGCACATTCCCAGCTTTGCTGGGATCTCCCTCTGGCCCAAACCTGAAAGAACCATTCCTGAGTAAGGATGGGAGAAGAAAACTAGGCAATAAGCAATTAAGGAGAAATTATTAAAACCTAAAAAGCTCCACAGAGAGAGAAGCTAGAAGCATAAAAACGAAGATGGAGAAAGAGCAGAGGCAGACACAAATCATGATGAAGACTATTGGACAGAAGATGGTGAGAGCTGTGCTGAAGCATGGCATAGGGACGCGGTGAAGGTGGGGTGTGTTCATGTGCTGATCAGTGAAAAGCTGTTGTTTTATGTGGGCACAGGTGTGACAGCCTGCTGGTGTTGGGCTAACACTGGAGGGTCTGACACTGACTAAGGTGACAGCAGTGGAATAGAATGAATGAACAAAACATGGGAAATGCCAATCTGTTCCTGGAACACCATGCCAAAGAGCACCCAGTGATCCAAAACTTGGCACTGATTTCCAAGTACTCATCACGTGGTGGTGTTACTTACCTAGCTGAGCTGTTATCATGACTCTGATAGAATCACAAAAGTTGTCTATAACTCGTACAGGACGACGTGTTGATAAATCCAGCAGCAAGATATGTCCTCCTCCTGTCCCTATCCACAGTGCAGTATTTTTCTGCAGGCAAATTGTCTTCACTCTTCCAGAGTAGGCCAATTTATGTTTTGATTCCTTATTTAGTTTTTCCACTTTATCCCTATGAGCATGCAGACAACTTGTATTAGAACTGGTGGCACACTATTCCACAACTGCTGAAATGAACTCTCCCAATACCAGCCTTTTAAACAACCATTCATCTAGACAAGCTGCAAAAACCTCATGCCAATCACTTGATTAACTAGAAGCAAACAGGGATGAGAACTACTGGACTTCTAAAAGACAGCTGATCTGCTTCAATATACCTTTAAATAGGAGGCAGGGTATACTTCTCTGCTTTCTCCCAGTCTGTAGGAGGATAATGTCACTGCAAAATGGGAGAAGCACACCTAGAGCTGCTCCTGCCCTCGCCATGAAAATGAAATGTATATGGCACATTAAGGAAAAGGAACAATTTAAATGCAAATGAAAATCACTGTCACTGTTAATAAACCACTGATCTCCTACTGAATCTGTGCACTGGAAAAAGGATGTTCTTATTCAGGGAGTGCAAGAAGTAACTGGATGTAAAAACATTAGTACTTGAAGGACAGCAAAAGACTTTCTCCTTTCCTGAGCAGAGTTAAATGAATCTTCTAGACATCATAGAGAAATTGTGAAATATAGTAAGGGTCCTAAAAATCTGAGAATCTGTACGGGATATTCTGAAGTTCTGGGCCATAAGAGAGGAAAGGAATTCCACATTTGCCCAAAGAACTGGGCAAATCCCTTACCTCCAGCAGGTTAAAGTACTATGCTAGCGAAGGCAAGCTGATACTCAGTTTCCTGTGCATCAGGCCATCCATCTGTAATAAAGCACTTACTTAAGAAAATGTGCACAGTCAATTAGTTCAGAAAGCTTTCCTGTTTTCTTGTCCCAGATTTCCACAAAATGGCTGCTTTTCTTTGCCAGGTAGATGGATTTGTCTATTGCTATGGAAATAATGTTTGCATCACTGTAAGCATTATGACAGAACCTAGAAGAGAGAAGAATTCCAGTTAGATACATGGAAAATATCTAGTAGAAAAACTTGACTATTCTGAGTGGTGTTAGCTCCTCTCTACCTCTTACAGAGTCATTCTGCCTTAGAACACAACTGGGCTGGGATACAACTGAATTACAGAGTCATTCTGCCTTAAAACCCAGCTGGGCTGGGATACAACTGAATTCACTATAATGTTCCTGCAGCTTGACATAAATTGTCACAGCAATGGCGTTATGCTGATGATACCCCTGTAGGTGCATTCATGTCCAAAACACTAATGTACAGTTCTCACCTATCTGCTCATATCCCGTATGCTCACATCACATCAAACTCCACCTTTCTCCTGCCACTCTTTCAGTGTTTGGAGACACTCAGTAGTTCTGACAGGGCCACATGACCATACAGGGTCACTCAACACAAAGATGACTAAGCCTAAAAAGCAGTAGTGACATTTAGTTCTCCCTGATCTGGTCTTGTCTCACTTCAGCTGACAGCCTTTTTGACTGTTTTCTTCTACATACAAATTTGTCTCTCAGGCCAGATCTGTATGAGCACACACCAAATACTATTACCCCTGCAAATTAACAGCATGATCTTATTTCACTGACTCCTCAGTTCATTGTGAAAAGCAGCTCAAAATTACAGGCCCTGGATAGCAGGCACCCAGTAACACTGATAATTTTCCTACTGTTCCTTGTTTTTGACAGCTTTATGTTCAAAACCATATACAGTTTTGCCTCCACAAAGCTCAAATTATTCCTGTGACATATTTCACATCTTGCCATTGAGCTGCATTTTACTTAAGTTTTAGTTTCTTGCTTTATATTAACACATTATTTTCCAAAGCACATGAATTTCCCTGAATAATGTTATCTACTAGCATAAAATCAAACACTGTTTTGCCTGCTCAGGAAAAAACTCTCCTTAACTTCAGAGCAGAATTTGCCCATGTGAGAGTTGTTTCACTCTCCAAAAACTTCAGTCTTTAATTTCTAAATAATGCAAAGTCAGCAATCATACATGATTAACTAGAGAGGGCAAAGGTATAATACTGAAAAAACATGAATGTACAAATACTGTGCTAAGTACGTGTGTCTAATTCTTAATAAACAGCTGCATTTATACATTTTCTGAATAGATACTCTCTTTGTAAATCCTTTATACAGTAAAAATGCATATTACTTGTTTAAAAGCAGCAGTGAATAGAAATGGAAATAGAAAAGGAAAAGAACAGAAACAAGAGAACTCAAAGAATGAGCTCCAGTACAAGACATTACATCAAAATACTGCCAGAAATCTTTAATGAAAACAACAAAAGAGCTAAGTAACATCACTTATTAAAAAAACTTACAGCTGACTTGTCTTTGTTTCGATGAGCTTTTGAACAGAGAAATCACTCGTTAAGGCAATGATCTTTGTTCCACAGCCTCCCCAAAGAATATTTTTTTCAGACAAGTATGAGGATTCGTTTATGCACATCAGTGGTGTACTAACATTTCCTATAGTCAGTATCTTCAGAGGTGTAGCACCCTTACACTGCAAGGCAAAATACACTCTCCATTAGAAATGAGTAGACAGACACTCAGAAACTGTTAAAACAAGGCCACACAGCCTGCTGAATTAAATTTACACAGCCAGGTTTTCTGAACCACTTCAGTACCATTCCAGAGTGTTAGAGACTGAAAAGCACCAGCATCTCAGTATAGATGTCCCACAGGTGACAGATGTCCCTGTGTGAGCAGAAACAGGACAGAGCTGGGACAGACACACTTTCTGCAACCGCTGGCACAGTTCAAGAACTGGATGGAAAGTCACATCTGTATCTTGGAGACATCCCACACTGGGCCACATTCTACTTCTGCAATGCACTGCAACTCCATAACTGCTCTAAACTGCACAGGTCAGGAGCCAACCCTCAGGAACCAGATAATATAAACAGCTCCCAGCATTTCTGTTCTGTGAACAGAACTCTGACCTACAGACAATCTAAACAATATTGTCTTTTTGAAGGTAACTATTCTACAGAAATTTAGTATGAACAAAAAGAAAAAGGAGCTATAACCACAATAAATAAAGGAGATTACAACTGTTAGAATATTCTTTATAACAGCCATTAACGTCACCATCTAGTCATCTTCCTGGCTTTTCAAAGTGCTATAATATGAAATCATCTCCCTCTCTTAACTGTGTTGGTTAAAACAGATATTGTAAAACATGTGCAGTTCCTCTAAGACTGCAGTAGAAAATTACATTTAGTTTTAGAGAAGCAATTAAAAAGTAAGCTGCATGAAATAAAGCTACTGCTGGTAGGTGCTTTATGTATTACTCTTAGTATTTAGTAGAACAGACAGCAAAGAACAAGTCTACCTTTACTGCTCTGTCTTCAAAAACGGCCAGTTTGCCATCAGCTGTGCCTACCAAGAAGAAATTCTTCTGTTTGCTGAAATAAAATAAAGAAATGAAATCCAGAGATGCCTTAATCAGGTAAGAAAAATTTAAATGAGTAGCCTCTGGTATTTCAAGAGTTTCATTAAACATGAAAAGCAAATGCAACCACCTGTGGTCAGGAATATAGTCTCCAGTTGGGTGCAAAATTAAGTGAAAATAGAGGCGAAATAAGCAGCTGTCTAAACAAAACTGTGTATGTATACACATGTCATTTTCTGAAATCTCTGTTTAGTTGTATTTTCAAAATGTAACCCAAATTATTTAAAATTAATAGATACCTTTGCTTTGAAAGAGAATTACAATATAAACAAGTGATGGAATCTGTCATTTTCTGCAGACGATGCCTTCTTGTTTCATCTTCTGTGTTAACTGCCCACAGAGACCCAGACTGGGTTCCTGCTACAATCCAGTTTTCTTTCTCAGTAGGAAGGGTCACTAAGGCCAAACTTAAAATTTTGCTGTCTGCAATATCCTGAGTCAGAAAAAAAAAGAAAAACAACCTGGTTATGAGTTCAGTGAGGGCAAATGCAAGTAAATTGCTGGTAATAAAAATAAAGTACAATGTGCTCAGAGCCCAGACAGACCCAAAGCCTAATCCCCACCCCACACTGAGAAATCTAATTCTGTATTATCAGAATACATCTTCAACTGTACTACCTACCTTCGAAGTCCTCGGACAGTTCCCAGTACACAGGAAAACCTCTAAACATAATCTCTGTGATAAAAAAAATACTGTCCCTCTCTATTGCAATGAAGGTCTCAAAGCCATCAGAGAATGAAGCAATTGAGGAACTACGCTGCAATATACGTTCAGCTTAATTGCTAACAATAAAAGTACTGATCTAATATTTCCTTTTCTCATTTCAGTTTTAGAAAAATACATCCTATAATTTACATCAAAGCTACCAATTCAAATGTATCATGGTCAACAGATGGAAATATAACTTAAATAACTTTGGTGATGAGTCACACTCAGTTCTGGCACACATGGCCATCACAGCGCATCAAAGAAAATGCATAAAACCTTCTCCATTTTCTGACAGCACAGGACTGAGATGTACAAAAATCAAATGAAAAGAGCTGAAGGGTATCACCCAAAGTGGCACAAAGGAGGTGGGAACCATGGGAAGAGAGGCATCATTAAGAGACTAGCTGGATTGTTAGGGGAGACAGAGATACAAAGGTCTGTATAACTATCACTCTTTGTTCTAGCTTCTGTGCTAGAAATAGCTTCTGTCTGATTGGAAGAAAGGAATCCAGTAGTGGAAGGACAGTATTATGAGAAAGTTCAGGCTGGATGGCAGGAAGAGAGGAAAAAAACTACTACTTTTCTGCTTCATGTCATGGATACAGTGATGACTCACTCATGAGCAATTTTTGTTCTCTCAGAGCTTGGCCTTCCAGAAGTAATATCCTGCTGTTAAAACGCAATTAATTCTTCTGAAATACATCTGGGTGCCAAAAAAACTGGGATGAATGGCAGCTTGCTCACATACCTCACAAGTATGTCCATCTGTATTTAAGTTAACAAACGCAAGTTGTGCTTTTTCTGTGTTCCCGTTGCCTATCCAGACTCCTGCCTTCTTGCAGCCTTGATTGGCAGCTACCATGCACTCTGCTGTGGCCGTGCTGGGTATTGAAACATACCTCATCAAACAGATAAGCTCTGCAGAATTCAGGATCTCATAAACCTACGAAGAAAGGCACAGCATGCTCATGGTAATAACAAGGGCTTACACAGTGATAAATAACAAGCAATGGAGAACCATGTTTTATGGAACACGGACGCAGGATCTCAGCAGCTCTGCTCATTTTGTATTGCCAATATTAACAAGAAATCTTTGTGCACTGACCAACTTTACACTGACTCGTTCTTCTGTTAAAAATTCAGGAAGTCAACAGGGTTAAGGCATGTTTGAAAATGTCATCCATTTCAAAGAGCACCGTGATGTGTGGTAAGAGACAGCAGGTTTCAGATCCACACTGCTGTTCCTCCTCTCGTACGCGTGGATCAGCGCAGGCTCACCGCACTGACATGACATCGCAGGCTCCTTTTTCCATAGCTCTACTAAGGACTGCAAAGTAGAATCATAGAATCATAGAATTGTCAGGGTTGGAAGGGACCTTAAAGATCATCTAGTTCCAACTCCCCTGCTGTGGGCAGGGACACCTCCCACTAGAGCAGGTTGCTCAGAGCCCCATCCAGCCTGGGCTTAAAGACTTCCAAGGATGGGGCTTCCACCACCTCTCTGGGCAACC
>WUAM01000275.1:6002935-6032040 GCA_024336885.1 Actenoides hombroni
ATGTTATAGAAAAGATTATGCAAATCCTGGTAATTGTCATGGCAACATCCAGCATTTCACTGGGCACCTTTAGCCAGCATAACATCCTTAAAGAAATCCATGCTGAGGATAAAAGTAATCTTTCCCTTGACTGTCTGACATTTGCACTTTGTCAGAGAATCATGCTATATATGGTCCAGCGTTTTTTCTTTTATTGCAGCATCAAATGTGACCGTTTCACAATTAGACCTGACTGTTCAGCCTCTGATTTGGACTTGAGCAGCAAGTTGTGGCAAAGAGAGGAGCAGTGGTTGAGAAGTATGTTATGTGTTATAGACAGCTGACACCCAGCTCCTTGACTCTTCAAAGACCAGGGCAGAAGGAGAATCTCAAATGTGAAATGTGTCATTTTACCCGAAGTTCCCCATTGAAGATGAAAAATTGAAGCTAAACCAAGATGCAACGTGGAGGCAGCGCGCACACCACTATGCAGAGCAACCATGTCAGCAGTGTTTGGGCTCAGTATTTGCTGCCTCCAGTGACACCCCTGTCACACATCAGGGACTGACCCCTGCAAGCATACCAGAAGAGCACATTAGGCCAACAACACTTGATGATGTAAAGAAAAAAAAAAATAGTAGTATACTGGTCTGATTGGATCCTCTATCTAAAACAAGGGGAGAATAAAACATCCTAAAACAAGCAAGTTTATATTGCTAGAACCCTGCCCATAGTGGCTTAAGTATTACAAGCATCTAGCTAAGCACTTGGTAGCATTTTCCTGTAGATCAACCTGTAAGCCAATGCAATGTGCTTCCTGAAAACTCTGGTGGGAACTCTGTCTACTTTTACCCAGGCCAACTTCAGCTTTTAACATGTTTCAAAAAAAGGATCTGAACACATAAATCTGTAGGAACTACAAAAATCATTGTAAAACAGCATGGAATTAAATGGGATTGATCTATAGAAGTCTGCGAACTCATCTAGACTGCAGCCGATAATGCTCAGTTCCAAGCTGCAGTTAATACTGTTATGCTGAGGTTGTCTTTTTTATTATTGACCAACTCTGCAAAACACTGTATTTCAAGGTAGCTCAGTGCACATTTTAAGTAAGCCAGTTTGTAGTCCCAAGCTTGCAGACTCTTGGTACTTTTCTCAAGTGCGGGTAACAGTGAAAGTGATGGTTTTCAACTTCTAGTGAGCGAAACCAGGTGAACTGCTAAACAAAGAGGGGCCAGGACTACTGAGCTGACTCAAAGCCATGCACACATCGATGTTTAAGCTCCACCAAAATGTTTTGCACACAGCACTCAGCATATGATCCCTGTCCTCTGCAATTCAAATATGGGCCTTGTCTGAAGGGCTGTACAGCTGGAGAGAAAACAACTGGAAGAGTTGCAGGAAAAAAACCCTTACCCAACAGAGACAGCTATCGCCACCATTACTTTGCTGTTACCAGCACACACAGCGGGGTTGGGAAGCCAGCACAAACCTGCAAGCAATGGACTAATTGATAAGAGAGTTCTCACTGCACACCAGCAGATGCAGAGCTTATTGCTTCTGCCACATCAAGCCCTTGCTGTCCTTGATAGGTTTTCTAAGACAAAATCCTCGCTTTTGTTGTCTGCTATTATCCAACAGATCAGATGACAGAGGAATGAAGAATATTAAACATCACTAGATAAAGCAATCAAGAAAATACACAGAGAAAACAGGACAGACTGACAGTGAGAATTCTAGCCAGTTAGGTTACAGTTAAAGAGCAGGCAACTGCTGTCATTTTTCCTCTTCCTATTTATTATCAGAAGGAAGAAAGAAAGGGGGTGAGCAGCACTACTTGAAGAGAACCACAATACCAACATCAGCAATGTCCTTTGGCTGGTCCCTTTTCAGGGACAGCACTTCAGTGCAGCAGGACCCAGCAGTAAAGCCTCAGCCTTCTGTCCTGCAGGGGTGACCCAGAGGCTCTGCACAGAGATTTAACTGCTCCTTTTTATAAGGATTGGCCTAAACTTGCTCAGTTCTCTTGTTTCATCTGGCAAAAATCGACTGGCTTTGGTAAAACAAGCAATACCAACGTTTACAAATTACTACAGCATTCAGTGGAAGTGAAGCTCACTGATCACAAAACCAGTGAGTCACAGGAGAGGACAGAATCTTTATGAGTCCTTTTATTTTTACAACCTTTCAGTAGTAAACCCTTCCCACTAGGCTTACAGACTATGCCTAGTATTGCACATGCAGCTGATAGAAATGCAAATTGCATTGGAAATGGTCCCTCTTGCTTCAGATTGGCATAACACGTAAAAACACCCAAAGATCTTAAAAAAGAGAAAAAAGGCAAAAGCAGAAGGTGATGGAGACACACTTTCAGTGGGGATCACTCTCTAAAGGGTTCATGAATGGTGAAGATACTTTGTAGCCAAGCAAGTCTTGTGGGAGACAGCAATTTGCACATTGGCAGACAATGTGGGTTTAGGGACCCAGGAACTACTCATGAAAATGTTGTGGCACTTCTCACCATCATTACCGCTAGTCCTCCAAGAGATCCTTGTACAAAGTACCCACACTCTCATGAAGCGTCACATAGGCAGAAACAAATCAACTTTTGATGCGTTGCAAGACCCCAGTTAGGCCATACTGGGCCAGACTCCCTGCCTACAGGTTTTGATGAACAGGATTTATTCCATTAAACAACTTAAACATCATTTACCCTTTACCTACCACGTCCTAGGTCTGATCAGCTTATTATCCATTTAACATCTGGACAGGATGTGAAATTTGCACTTCACACTGGTTTACAGTTTTGCAGCAAAATGGTGTTTGAGAGGTAAATTTATGAAGGCTGTATTTGAAAATCAAATACATATGTCTGTAATTACATTTACACTGTATACCTGTGGAGATACACCCCAGCAAGTTTACAGATGACACCATGTTGGGTGGGAGTGTTGATCTGCTTGAGGGTAGGGAGGCTCTGTAAAGGAGAGGGACTTGGACAGGCTGGATAAATGGACCGAGGTCAATCGTATGAGCTTCAACAAGGCCAAGTGCTGGATCCCGCACTTGGACCGCAACAACCTCATGCAACACTACAGGTTTGGGGAAGAGTGGTTGGAAAGCTGGCCAGAAGAAAGGGACCTGGGGGTATTGATCAGCAAGCAGCTGAATACGAGCCAGCAGTGTGCCCAGGTGGCCAAGAAGGCCAACAGCATCCTGGCTTGTATTAGAAATAGTGTGGCAAGCAGGACCAGGGAGGTGATTGTCCCTCGGTGCTCGGCATTGGTGAGGCCACACCTGGAGTCCTGTGTTCAGATTTGGACACCTCAATATAAGAAAGACATTGAGGTGCTGGAGCGGGTCCAAAGAAGAGCAACTAAGCTGGTGAAGGGCCTGGAGAACAAGTCTTATGAAGGCTGACTGAGGGAACTGGGGTTATTTAGTCTGAAGAAAAGAAGGCTGAGGGGAGATCTTGTTGCTCTATATAACTACCTGAAAGGATGTTGTAGAGAGGTAGGTCTCTTCTCACAAGTAACTAGTGATAGAATAAGGGGGAATGGCCTCAAGCTGCACCAGAGGAAGTTTAAACTGGACATTAGGAAAAAAATTTTCAGTGGAAGGGTTGTCAGGCATTGGAACAGGCTGCCCAGGGAGCTGGTTGAGTCACCATCCCTGGATGTGTTCAAAAGCCAGATAGATGCGGTGCTTGGGGATATGGCTTAGTGGTAGACTTGGTAGAGCAGGGTTAGTGGTTGGACTTGATGATCTTAAAAATCTTTTCCAACCTTGATTCTGTGATTCCTGGGAAGTATAATGGAGTTTCATTAGGTACCATCTCTGCCTTTTTTTTCCATCAAAGAGCAAGTGGCTTGAGTCAGGAGCTTGCTTGACTAGTCTGTTGTACAAAGGTCGTTGGCAACCCCGCGCTGTGGTGTCTAACGCTCTGGTATCTCCCTTGAAGTCACAAGGGAAGCTGACCTGTTTTCTTTTCTTTGCCATTCTCACAGCGGGTCTGCAATGAATGTAGTATTCACCGAAGAGGAAATGAAGAAGTTCTTAGCAGAAGCCACCAGAGTCTCTCAGGTACAAGTCTTCATGCTGCTACTGCTTTTTCTTTTTGTGTTAGCTGTATTTTTTTCAACTCTACTGTGTTTTCCAGCTCTTTGTTTCTGTGCTGTCTTCCTCACTCTTTCCCTTCCTTGTTTGAGGAGGAGCCAATGAAGTTAGAGTTTGACTCCTCAATTTGTTTTCTGACAAACAGACTGTGGGAGCCTGTGCCAGCGTCCTTACTGATACCACTGGGATGCCTGCATGGAACAGGAACAGCAATTCGGGGTTCTGACCAGTTAATAATGTTAATAGATGTAGGATGGAGTCTGCTACTACCCAATCCAAGCTTGCTAGTAGTAGGTTATGCCAATCAGCATAGAACTGATAGCATCTTTCACTCCATTTCTGAACTGTTTTGCCTGGCTCCTTTGAACAACGTAAAACTTCATCCTGGCATCTTCTTTCTCACTAATGACCTTTTCTTTTTTGGCCCTTTTAAATGCAGGAACGTTTGCAAGATTTTGCTATGACATTTAACTCTCCAAATCACGTGTTGAGTTTCATTTTCCTCTGATACAAAAGCAGAACTGCTGCCTACTTACTGTTAATCCAGGGGGATTATTGATCTGTAGAGTACGTAATGCAGGAGATGAAATCTGTAGAGCTTTCAAATGTTTCTCAAAAGCTAATTTGGGAATTTTTATTAAGTGTCTTTTTTTTTCCCTATCAAAGGGAAGAATTTGGTCTAGTATGTGGAAATTTAGAAAAGAAAAATCTGAGCAATTTCCCAAAGACATGAATGCTTCAGAACATAGTAAACAACATAAAGTCTGAATTTCTTTTATACCTTCTATCCCTGTTAACAATAATGAGGGATGTTTGAAGAGATGAGAATACAGGATGAGGAGAAAGTTAAACAATTGAGGTTGAATTACGAACATACAGAATTCAGTCTTATTTTTTAACAGTCTCTGAGTTTGGCCTCATCTTTTGGGCTTTTTTCTTCTGTGGGTGTGTGTCCCCCACCGCTTTTTTTTTTTTTGCTTTTTTTTTTTTCTTCCCCCCCTTCTTGAAGGATCACTATTCAGAACAGTCCTGTAGCACCTTAAACACTACTGTCCCAGGAGTCATGGAGTTAAAAATAAGTAAGTCAAAGAGGAACTCTCTGAAAACACAACTGAATGTGGAAGCCAGGCATATTACTGCTTACCCAGGGGCTTTCTTAGGTGGTTAAAGCTTGCACAAGAACAAAACCATGTGGTTTTTAAGTGTATGAGGCAAATGATGGAGTTGAACTTTTCAGCAAGAAAAGATAGAATGAAAGGGAGATACTTTGTAAAGTAAAAATATCTTGAAGGACAGGCTAGTGTGGAGGCAAACAGACCACTTATTGTCATCTTTGAACAACTTTAGAGGGACTTTTGACAGAGGGGGAGAGTACCACTATTACTTCCATCAGAAGGAATTATATAACTAATTCTCAAAAGACTCAACAGTGTAGTCAAACAGATAAGGGAAGACTTCTTTCATCATCCCATATTTTATATTGACAAAAAGTATAGTATGGTTGAAACTAAGCTAGCAAACAGTAAATCAGAACAAAAGCACTGTATTCTGCTTTTAAATTAGTGAGAGTTTTTTAGTCAAAGGCTTCATGGACTGGGAGTAGTTCCATAGAAGTCTGTAATATTAGTTGTGAGCCTGCCGCTGAACGGGAGATTCTCTGTGGGACACAGGCTTAATTTTTTTTTTGTTATAAAACCTTGCCCAGTTCTACTCCATCCAATAGTGCATCTCCAGATTAAGTGCCTGATCAGTGTTGTTCTGTTGTTTTAGCTACTTTGCTGTTACGGTGTTGTGTCATTATGGCATTTCTGTTGTCCATAATGTTAAAAATTTCGTGTGTGAGTTGAGACAGATTGGAGTGAACAAGTTTGTATACACCTATAAAATCTGCTGGTGAAAAACTGCAGCAAGACAGAAAGTTACAGGACAGAAGCCACTAAATTTATGAAACAGTATAGGCTGTGGCATTGTCCTTGCCTTTGAATTTACCCTTGCACTGATAAATGTGAGGAATTGTGTCCTGTAACTTTTGGAGTAGCTTTATATTTTTTCACGAGGCGCCTTTTGAACATGCACAGACTGTCATCTATTCCATTTTATTCTCTAATAAATAACAGGCAGTTAAAAGGGGATGGGACACGTAAAATGTTGAGACATAAAGCCAGCCAGGAAGAATGTGGATTAGATTTTTAACTGTCTGTTGGAGCAGGTGGTGGGAAGGAGAAAGCATCAGAGGAGTGTGGGAAGTGTGTGTGAGCATCCCATAGACAGGCAGGAAGAAGAGAAAGAAAAACAAATGTATAACAGGGAACATATTGAGGGTCAAAGACGTGTCGTTCCTGGCCAGCTGCAATTAGTGGCAGTTTCTCAACAGGAGACTTAGGAAACCAGGCAGAGAAATGAGAAAGAAATCATAGAATCATAGAATTGTCAGGGTTGGAAGGGACCTTTAAGATCATCTAGTTCCAACCCCCTACCAATGGCAGGGACACCTCCCACTGGATCAGGTTGTTCAGAGCCCCATCCAGCCTGGTCTTAAAAACTTCCAAGGATGGGGCCTTCAAGGATGGGGCCTCCAAGGATGGGGCCTCCACCACCTCTCTGGGCAACCTGTTCCAGTGTCTCACCACCCTCATGGGGAATAAATTCTTCCTAATGTCCAACCTGAATTGACCTATCTCTAGTTTTAATCCATTCCCTCTAGTCCTGTCACTGCCCAACAGCCTAAAAAGTCCCTCCCCAGCTTTCTTGTAGGCCCCCTTCAGATACTGGAAGTTATCCAAATCTATTTTCACTACAACCAATATACAGCAACAGAGGGAAAACCAGCAGGCTAGAATAAACGGTTGATAGATTTGAATGGAACAGTTTATCCCAAATGGCAAGAGCAGGCTGTATTTCATGGCTGTTTCAATTCCACAAAAGATGATCAGAAAAAACCCAGTGCCTCTTACTAACTGAAATGTCCAATTCCTTTTCAGAAAGCACAACTTCGTGGTATCATCTAATTCAGAAATACAAATAAATACACTGATTAGTACCTGGGAAGATGTTGGTCGTTCCTGAGGGTTTTCTTTCAAACACTTTTTAATTAAATTCTCCACTTGAGGCCATGGGGCACACCCATATTCTTTGACAGGATCTAAAATATAAAATTAGATAACTTCTTAACCAGCCTTTACCATAGTTCAGAAATAAGAGTTCTGAATAACTTTTTTCTTATTTTAAGAATTCATCCAACTTCTTATAAAGCTTCTTGAAGAAATATCATACTCTTAGGTAAAGTGTCAGCATAAGCTGCTTGGAATTGCTCATTTGCCATTAAATGCTAGAGCATGAAATGATAGGGCTAGAGTCCTTTTGATTAAAAGCAGTTAAAGTAAATGGATTTTGCTTTAACTCTTTCTAAATATAGATATCACAGATACGTGTGAGTTGTACTGACCATTCAAGGGCAAGTCATTTCAGCCTGTGTTCTTTTCAATTCCTGTGGACATTTTTTTCCACATTTATTCTTCTGTGTTTGGGCAGAGTATATGGAATACAGGTGAAATGTCAAGAGCTCTCCATATACTGGAGAACAATTATACTATGTAACTATATACTCCATATAGTATTTACAAGATATGGAAGTTTAAAAACCCACTCAGTGTTTTGAATATGTATCCTATGACTACAGGTGCTCTCTAAGAACAATCACTTATGAATAATGATGCCTGTATTATTTTTCCTTTTAGTTCATCATAATGCACAGCAGATATTCCAGTCCTGCATTAGACAGAGGTAACATTAATGGTAAATACCTGCAAATGGAAATATTCTTTTCAGCAAATGATAGGCATTGTTACTTGTGAGCTCAGCCAGACCCTTTTTTTGTTGGAAATAATACAAAATATAAGCATGTGCAGAGATGGAACTGTACTATCTACAAAAACTAACACTTCTGATTATTTCACAGGGCTCATAATACAGAAACCAGCCAAATGGGCAGCTGCACTCAACAGATACTTGGTCATCAGTTCTTGGGACGGCCTCTTCAGGGAGTGGGTTTAAACTGTCTGAGCTATGAATTGGGACTATTCTCCTTCAGGAGAAAAAAAAAATGAACGCTCTGTCTCTCCTAATGGAGAAGCCTTGCTGGATTAAGTGGTATGATTGCTGTCCTTTCCTAGATGGAGTGACTTGTCAGTTTGAAAGAAGGTTTCATGAGCATATCCACTACTGCAGGGCAATAAATAAAAAGGAACAGCACACATTAAGCTTGCAGTACTCTGAAGTAGTACTGTAGTAGTTCTTCACACAGAAGTGGCCAAACACTGAGTTACACTGACCAGCTGACTACATCACATCCAGCCTGCTAGTGTGTTTAATCCCTTCCAGCAGCCAACAACTACATACTGTAATGCAGATGGAATAGGAAGAATGTAAAGCAGCTGGGCGGGGACTTCACACTCCTTACAAGTTAAAAGGGAATTCCTATTTAGTGCATTTAGGGGTGGTTGCTCTTTTAAGGTAGTGACACTTTTGTTTTCAAAATAAGATTTCAAGTTCTTTTTACAAAAATCTAAAGATATGCAGCTTCTCAATAATAGATGCTTTAATGTAATGTATTGAGATCAAAGAACAGTGGAATTGTGTTTATCTTAGTGCATGACACACATTGTCACAGTAATAAATAAGGGTCAAGTCCAGCCATGGTATTAGAAGGTACCTTCAGCAACATCCATTTCAGCTAGCTCTGGATAAAGTCCCAAGTATACAAAATTCCTTGAAATTGCCATGAAATTCTAACCAATGTGATGGTGAAGAGATGCCTATTCCTCGCTATTTCAGGACCATGTGAAATTAAGAGAAGCTTCAAAAAACGGCTCTTATTTAACCTCCTCTTCTAATCACTGTCAGATAAAAATAGTGTGAGAGGTGCTATTTTTGGAGGAGGCAGAACAAATGGTCCACTTCCATGTTAAAACTGCTGGCTGATGGCATACCTGGTAACTTTCCTTGTATTGCTAATTCATCAAATTCATTTGGAAACTTCAAGCCTTCCATTATTCTACCACCTCCTGTTAAAATGTCATAAAGCAGCAAGCCAAATGAGTAAACATCAGCTTGCTGATTGTAAATAACATTTCCTCTGGCCACCTCCGGTGCTCGAAATCCTGCAAATAAATCATTCATTAATAGTTATGATTCATAGCAAGATGAAGCCATCTTTATCCTTTTAAGAGCAAAACACTTACTGATGAAAATGTCACAGGAAGTAAACCAAAAATGGCACACTATTTCAGGGCTGGCAATAGTTTGCATGTGCAGACCTCCAAAAATATCAGCAATCAGTTTAAAGGAAGGGGGCAGTACATCAGCTACAGAGCTCCTGCATCATCACACACAAAATAATTCATTTATCAATGAATATTGAAAAGGAGGGCAAGTCTGTAGCCTTCACTGAAGGCTCAGCATTTAACATTTAAAGTCACATCCTCATGCAAATTTCCAAAACCTAAAGGGACTTTTCAAAGTTATTGAATTGTTCAGTGCTTTAAAATGGATGCTAACATATTCTCTAAGTTGAAGAACAGAGCAGGTATTTATTGTCTTTAAAAATAAATTAAGACCTACCTATGCCCTACTGAAAATTAAAACAACAATTATAGCAGTATAATTTCAATATCACAATAACTGTACTATAACCAGACAGCAAAAAATTTTAACAAACGCATGTAATCTAATTTCTTCTCTTTTAAAACCTTTACTATACTCCTTGATTCTCCTAAAAGGGGTTAGAACATGAATAGGAAGATAGGTCAAGAGGCACAAACCTGGCATCACAACCTGTAATATGATTAGGGCTCCATTTCAAGATGTTGACTATAGATTTGACTACTTCTTACCAACTAGTTAAAAAACATAATAGATATTTTTGGGCACAATGCACTGTAAACCAAAGCATTCTTCCATACCTGGTGTGCCTTCGGAGGTTTTTATTCCCATTCGGCAACAATACTGGGCAATGCCATAGTCAGCTATTTTTGCAATGACAGCTGAATTAGGATACAGGGTAAAGAGCAGCACGTTGTGAGGCTTTAAATCACGGTAGATGATCATTGCTGAATGCAGGTACCTGTTGATCAGAAAAGTATTTATTGAAAGCATTCATAATTCAGAGATGCATCTATAAACACACAGTGAGCACACTATTCCCACAAGAGCAAATCGTGCTTTCAGATGTTAAATATTGTGTTAAAAAATGTCAAACATTGACTTGAGAATCGTTCTGAAATACTATTTCCTAGCACATAAACATTGCAGTAATTTAGGACCAAGTCTTAGCTGTCACTGGCAGTTTGAAAATGGAATCTTAGAAGTTTAAGCTTCATTGGTCCCTGAGCTCCTCAGCAGGTCTTGTCATTTTACAGTCACACTTCAATAGCTCCTGATGACACTCACGGACTTTCAGACCTTTAAAAATACACTACAGTAACCTCTTTGACTTTTTCATAAGAAATGAGCAGTCACATAGAAATTTCACCCAGACCTCTTGCTATTTCTATACTTACATGAGCATCACTTGTTAGCAGAAAAAACACGTTAACTAAAGTTTGTGTCATATATCAGCTAATCTATCACAAAAATACAAAGATTTGTCTGATCCAGGGATGAGATTTAAGAAAACAGAAGTTTTTCATTTGCAGTATATCCTACTTGCAGCTGTGTCCTGTTTTTACAGGAAGTCACATTTACCTTAAGCCATCAGCTACGTGTAGAGCTATCCTGTGCTGAAGTGTTCTAGTTAAACTTGCATTGTCTTGTTGAAGCAAACGATCGAGGGATCCTTTAAGGGCTAATTCCATCACCAGCATCCGGGGACGGATTGCAGCAGCCAACAGAGACACTAAACTGGGGTGATGGAGGTGACACAGCACTGCAAGCTCCTATAAATTGTAAAATCAGATGAAATACTGCAAATAGTATAACCTCTGCAGCTCTGAAGTAAACTCATAAACGTTTTGGAGTGAAGTCTTGCAATTTACTTAAGCTTTTCAACTTTTCAGGAGGGTTGGTATCTCAAGAGCAGTACTATAGAAAAAAAAAAAAGTAGTGTTTCTTACTTGTCTTAGGAGCCTGAGAGAAGTATGTTTATTGAAAATCTTTACGGCAACCTCTTCTCCACCATAGGATGCACGGTACACAGATCCAAACCCACCATCACCTTTTCAATGATAAAATTGAAAATAATATTAAAAACAAAGCAATATCAAAGATTTCTCAAAAAAATAGCTAAAAGTGTCCAATTTTAAAATGTGTGGGTCACCTACTGTGTTAAACTTCATGATCAGTAATTTAAACACAAAACCCAGTGTCCTAGAATACAAATTAATGGAAAAATCAAAATGCAAAACCTGAAATTTGGAATACCTTAAAAAATACATTTCCAGAGTAAAGAAGCCTCTAAGATGTTTTCCTTATGTTGCAGAACTGACTTCGATAGATTTGTTTACATAAGGTCTGTATAAAAACCCTACCAGATAATGCTTACCCAAAAGAAATTCAGGAGCTTCATCAAATTCCAGGTCATCACTGTTCAACATAATATTTCTAGGCAAATCAGCCAGTATCAGATCAGGAGCAATCTGAGCTATTGGAATGGTATGTCTTGGTTGATCTGGATTTACCAAAAGGTCACCTAAGGAAAACAAATGAGACAATCAAAAACCAAAAAGGGCAGTCATCATTCAAAAGTCACTGAAAGGTACATGGATCTCTGTGAGTGCGTAAGATCAATGTCCCTATGTGTGCATATATATATACATGCACACACAAACATACAATACATATATATGGAACAGAACACAATTAAGTTTGTCATTCAAGTTACTGTATCTTACATGCTTAACTATTTTCAAGGTTCTGTACATGTACCAACCAAATGCAATAGCAACAGTTGCTATGTAGCAATACCAGACTAACCAAGAGATTATTTTTCTGTCTACAGAAAGAAAGAATTCTGTTACTACGTAGAATGTGATCCTGACCTCTGAATTACTGTTGTACATGGCCCAACCAAAAGATCGAGTATCAGTTTTACTATGTGCTGGATTCAATGCCATGAATGAAGTTGCATTATCAGTATCATGGCAAAACAGTTCTTTTCATTATTTCCATTTATACACAACTATGCAGAGCAGCAGCAATCTATCCATATTCTACTTCTTCAAGGAGAAGGGGCCAGTCTCTTTTCAGTGGTTTCCTGTGATAGGACAAGAGGTAATGGTAGCAAGGTGAAATACAGGAAGTTCCACCTCAACATGAGGGAAAACCTCTTCACTGTGAGAGTGACAGAGCCCTGGAACAGGCTGCCCAGAGAGGTTGTGAGTCTCCTTCTCTTTCAAGAGACTTTCAAGACCCACCTAGATCTGTTCCTGTGTGGCCTGCCCTGGGTGTTCCTGTGCTGGCAGTGGGGTTGGACTCGATGATCTCCAGAGGTCCCTTCCAACCCCTACCATTCTATGATTCTATGTATCTATATTTACACAGCCAGTTCTTGCATAAGAAAAAGTTCCTTTTGACATACTGTAATTATTTCTTACAGAAATTAAGCTTTTTTTAATAACATGATGTACCCAAATGTTATAAAGGAGATGCTGTGTAATATTTATCTACATAGGGATGTACCTCTACATATCTCAAATGCCACAAATATATACCTTCTTCAGCTTTTTTAAGTAAGTCATCGAGTAGTATTTTTTGGTGTTCTTCACCATCCTGAAAGCTGTACAGAGCCCATTTCTTCAACAGTGTTTCCCCTTCACCACATACATCTATATCCAGCAAACCTGGAAACCATTCTTCCATAAGGGAATCTATGTGATCCACAACTTGGCCCAAAAGGATGCACCCTTTAAGAAACCAAAAGAGGGAAATTACAGCCTCAGTCTGCCATACTTGTAATTACAGAGCTACACTCTACATTCCAAAGGCAAAAGCAAAACAAACCAAAATGCCAAGCTGCAATCAAACTGGAGCAAAAATCAGGCTCAGGAATAATTAACCTTTTCTGCAAGAAGGTGCTGTAATTTTCAAAAAACTGTCTGGGTTGTTGTCATATGCTTCTGATTCCACTAGACAATAAGCTTCAGGAGACCAGTTCAAGTAGATGCCTTGCCTCCAATACATTCTGTTAGGACGAAGAGCTCGCTCTGGAAAATACAAAATTAGAATAAAAAGCTGATCTCCAATATGAATGTCATACTTTATTCAGAATAACTGATGCTACTTTAAAATTTAATTATGATTGTAGGTTTATGCCTATCTCAATAACAACAAAATAAAGGCTACAACTCTGCAGACAGAATAGCCCCACAAAAGCTAAATATAGGTCAACTGGTGTTCAGTTCTATGTGGCATATCCACCAACTAAATATTTAATCAGATGGTAAGTCACGTAGCAGGTGATGCATGTGTGGGTTACAGAACTGCTTAGCTACATTCAGGTTCAAGCACAGAATATCTTAGGCAACATATGAAAAAAAAGTCAGTGATTTCAATTTTTCCTCTATCACACATACGAAATAGCAAGATGTGATTGCAGTTCTGTGCTCAGGAGGAGCTGGTAGTTTTAAATCATATTTGTACAGCATAAGCAATGTTATATTTTTCATATTTTACTTGTCACCAGTATTCCTAAATCACACTTAAAAAAAACAAAGACAAAAGTACAAGTTCAGCAGATAGATCTCATGTCCAAGCACAGAATTACTGGAAAATAATTAAAGATGCCTCCTGCCTTTCTGATAGAAGTAAAGTTTTTAAACTTTCAGGAAAAGGAAAGCAATGAACCAGAAGAAAAGCAGTTTGTTTTTCTGTGTGGAAGACATATCCTTTTCTGTGTTCTTTGTAGAAGTGAAGGGCAATATTGAATAAATACGATTTCCTCCATCTCTAGCATGTGAAGCAGAGCAATAGGCTGCTTACGACTTTCACTTTCTTTTGCACACCACTCTAAAGATCAGGCATTATCTGTTGCTGGATATTTTTAAGTTAGAAAAACGACCACTGTTCTTTTTCTTACATTTGTGAAGTGGCTAGAAATTAGCTAAAGCTAAACAATGTTGGAGATTGCAGTTTTAACAAGCAGGTGTTGGCATTTAAAGCAAACATGCACAATATTGCTTTTGAAGCAATTTTACCTCTTCCTGACAGCATGAAAGGTGATATTTCAAGCAACCTGTTGATCAGCCTAGACCAAAATCCCATAGGAAAGTATGGCATCTCATAAAGCCTGATGATAATTTCTGAATTTTCACAGTGAGGAAGCTCTATAACAGGTCTGTGATCAGACAAACTGAAAGAATAAAAATATTAGGCAGTATTTAATGATGTACTTTATCCAAACTGACTGACGACATACATTATTTATTATGTAAAATGTATTATTAATGAATGAATGATTCAAATTATCAGGGAGCAGACAGATACTGTACTTGCTTATTCTGCTTTCTTGTGCTAAAATGAAGTTCTGTTGTCATTTACACCCAAGAGAAGCTCACTAACAATCATAAGATACCAAATGTAAATGTGAGAAACACCTGAGACACATGTAAGGTAGGTAAGACATTCAGATAAAATCTTCCTATGCCAGGACTTTGAAGAATGTAGAATCTCTAGTCAATGCAACCATGCCACACTCTCTCCATTAAGCAACCCAAGGATCATTAAACATACTAGGGAAATCTGTAACTGAGGCAGAGAAACTGTTACCTGCCTCACATAAAGCAAAGAGACCACATTCAAATTCATAAACTTTTTTGTCACGACATTTGATAATCAGACTGTTGGGAGGAGATACTGCCTCTGAGTATCTTGACTCTGATTCTCATTCCAAGCAAACATGCGACAGAAATTCCTGGTTATCTTTTATATTGCAGTAAATATCCCTAATGCTGCCACACTGCAATTAAAGCTAAACGATCATCTTCCTGCTGAAGTCTCAAGGCATAGTAACTGTAGAAGAAATATGATCCTCATAAAGCATTTTATCATTTATAAATTCCATTTACCCACCATGTATATATAAGCTTTATCTGCTACGAGATCAGCTTAACCTGTTGCTGAAAACTTTTACTAAGATGTAGTGTACTAAGACACGCTTTCATATACCAAATAGCTTTGAAGATCAGCTTAACTAGTTAGCCTGATGGGAGGTTTTTATTTTGATTGAGATCTATGGCTGTCGCATGCAGATTTAGCTCTTTGCTTACCTGCTTGGGATTAGTAGTTGATCCTCTCCTAATGGCAAAGCAATCTGAAATTTTTCCAGAAGCTTAAAGTACTGTGACATGTAGATCTTAGGCAACTTGCTCTTCTTTAAAAGGAATTTTTCCACATCTGAACGCTTTACAATTCCCTTAGGATATTTAGAGAAGCCTTCTACTTTCACCGTCAGAATCTTTCAAAAACAGTAAAACAGTTTCAGGTGTACAGTTGTCATTAGATTGCACTGTCCTGATAAACTTTGTTCCCTGAATATTTAGCAGCCTATTATTTAGGGGGAGAAAATGGACTCCACTTCACACTGAAACCAAACATTTCCATAATGCTAGTCAGCAAGAAGAGAGAAGTGGAAAACCATAATCTACCCAAGCCACTTGTGTGCTACCATTCTTCAATAGCTTTCCCTGTGCGTTGTGATCTCCTAGGTCTCCTCTCACTCTTACTCCCACCAGCTTTAAAAGCTCAAACTTAGATTTTTGCCATCCCATTTCCTGCACTGAATGAAAGGTAAAGTGCCAGAGTTTAGGAAAACTGAATACATATGAAAAACGTTGAGATTTTTTCTAGACAAATATTTCAATGATGGTTTCATTTAAGCAGTCAGTCTGCTACTCTCCCATGCCAACATGTGTATCTGTATCACTCACTTCCCTCTGCCATCACTGCTAAGCATACAATGGGGTATCCTTCTCCCCCTAGTCTTACTACTTTAATCCAAGTTCCAGCTGTCATCACAACCTATCACAACATATTGCAGGATTACTTTGCATCCATGAGATTTTTCTGTTCTATATGTATTCTTGTGTCTGGTGCAGTTTAAATGTTATTGGACATTGCAGCATAAGAACACAGAACCACTGAGACAGACAGTTGTCTAGAAAGCAAACAGAAAAAGACAGGTAAAACAATATGGGCCCTGATAAAATTCTAGATCACGAAACAGAGTTACAGTGGTTTCAGACAGGGAAGAATTTCCATGAATGTAGATACAAAAAGTAACCAGAGTCTAACCTGTGCCATGATTTTACATAGCCACCTGGGATCCACAAAATACAGATCTCTCAACTGTAGGGCTGGGTCTTGAAAATGAAGGAGAACACCTGAACAAAGAATACTGGAATTAGCAATGCATTTTCAAGCTCCGTATTAAGCAAAGTAAACACCCCACTCTGGGTTGTTTTTCTCATGTGACTTGACATAAGCAATTTGAGTAATAAACGCAGCTGCTGAATTTATGTCAGTATCTCAAAAGAGTATAATGCAACTGTGGTTTGTTCAGCTTTACCTTTATTTTCAGATGTTTTGTTAGATTTGTAATCTGAGTTGTTTTTTTGCTAAGCAGCCATGCTCTGTGTGGTTTCTTATTTAATCTTATGAAGTCTATTCAGCACTGAGATAAACTGCTACATATATTCATCTATTCATCTATTCTATTCAAGCTATTACAGCAACTGCATCTTTCTTCAGAAACTGTGCTGTCTAACCAACAGGTATGATGTTTACAAGGAGAGGTAAGAGAGATAAATTGTTCCAGTACTGTTTCTTTACATCATGGAATACTTTTAAAACATAGCAATCTGGATTACCAAACAAATGTTACCCAAGATTAAGCATTTTGGCTCAACGCTTCTGTGAGATTTAGCAGTGCATACAGGCCTGTCTGCTTCTGACTTGCCACAAAGTGCTCACAAACATACCTGATTCATTCAGAAAGTGAACTGCATGAGGGAGTTCATTTTCATCCAGTTGTAACTGGCTTTCTTGTACCAGTTCCAGTAAGCGTTTCTGATCAATCACAGGAAATTCAATTGGGACGTTTTTACGTTCCAGCAAAATTCTCTTCTCTAGCTCCAGGTAGCTGTCAGGAATTAGCTGACCAACAACTGGTTGATCTCTGATCTGTATAATTGGGAATAATAATCTTAAATGTATTAATTTTTTTCATGTGAAATGTAGCCAATAAAACTAAGATGCAAGGTGGATATGTCTAGTCAAGAAGGAACAAGAATACTCATTTATTGACTAACGTGGCGTCTGAAAGGTAGATGCAACTAATTCTTCTTTTGGTATTATAATGTCTTTAAAATATGAATCTTTCTATAAATGAGCAATCAAAGAAGAAAATATTTGCATATTACATGTATATAATAAAATAGAAAAGGATGTCTTCTGAGAAGACAATTTCAAAGCAAAGCTTTGATTTGAAGTGAAAATATTCACTGTATGACCAGATGAGTCATCTATGTCAGATTTACACAAAACAACAGGCAAATTAATAAAAAAAATTATACCTCTCATAATCTGTAATATCTCTAGACATGTCTTCAGATAAACTAAGGGGAAAGGGTAGGAGCTCAATTAAAACTCTCCACTGCTGATTGTCAGTGGACAAGGGGAGAGGAAGAAATAAATTTAGCCCGTTAGAGACACTTAGGGAAAACAGTTGGGTGCTTGGTCTCTGTTTCCTGAGCCCAAGTTCCTTCCTGGAGACATCCTTTGACCTTTGGTATTAGCTAGTACTCAACCACATCTTCATTCTTCATGAGTGCTGAGATAGTAATTGTTTTGAGGAAATGGTAAACAATTTTCCCAACATTCCATGGCTTCTTAGTTTATAATCTTCTTCTCAAATAAGTTAAACACCAATGCACTGTAGCATTTTTATGTCTGAAAAATGTAATTAGTACCTTGTGTAACTTCAAAGACTCAGAGCACTTGATGACAGTGTAGAACACTTAACTCACTTTGTCTGACTTCTAAGCAGGTACCTTGTAACACCCCTTTCAAAAAGTTACCTCAACATTCATAGAAACAATCTCCTTTCCTTCAGGCTTCCTTACATTTGTGTAGAAGCTTAAACATCAATTTAAGTCGTAGTTGCAAGAGGCATGGATGTTACAGGAACAAATTTTAGGTACCTAAGAGCAAAATGTTTTCAAAGAGCAGAAATTCTCCCAAGTTTTGAAGAAGTATTGTGAGATACATGGCTACATATACCTTCACAGACACAAGCTCTTAATCATGCCTACCGGATGAGTGAGCAGTGGAATTAATCTATTCCACCCAAACAGCCCACCTAGTTAGCACTGGTTGGCTAGTCCTTGAACTGTAGAGTGAAGTTAGGCAGATTATGGATGTGGCTAAGCTAGTAGAGAGAGCTTCTGACAGAGCAGTAAGAGGCATGCACACTCTCTCTCTCCTTTGTAACACCACCAGTGTGAGGCTGGTCATAAATACGGCATTTGCTCTACAAAATCTTGTGAGTAGTGGTTCAGAAGAAATTTGGGCTCTGCTGATTTATGAAGTTCTGCCTTGACTTCAGCACCATCACACATGACCTTTTCTCTTTAACATGTTATAACACTATACATGATTGCTATTGTATAAATGAAACAATAAAAATATGTATATTCTTTTTCCAGCAGATTGGATGCTGTCCTATAAGCTCCACGCCTGGGTAGTCTCTTCATGCTGGTCATTCACATTCATGCTGTGGCTTACAGACAGCCTGCTGTGGAGATAGCAGGGAATGAGTGGCAGGGATGACTTTGGAAGACAGCAGAATTATGACTGCAGATTCTCCAATTTAGGAGGATCATTCAGTCCAAGGGGTCTTCTTTCCCTGCTTGAATAGTTTCACAGTATGTAAAATGAAATCAGCAAACGGAGAATTAGTTGACTTTCAGAAATCACAGAATCCAATTTCCTGGTCCCTGTAATCTTACAGTATTTATTATTGCAATTATATATTGCCATCCAACAAAAAAGTTTTTGATCAGATTTCTTCATAAGAAAAAGATGGTCTATTTTTAATTAAATATTCTATTTATGGCCCTAGTGCTTGAAAACATAATTTAGCTGAGATTTTTACTATGTTGATTTTTCTGGTAGCAAACAAAATGAAAACAAACCAGGTGATTTTCCTTCATGGTTTTACTGTGAGTTACATTTTACAGAAGGCATGATGAGCTTGCAATCCCACTAAAAATATCTCTAATTATGTGAATTAATGTTTAAAAATGTATTTACTGGGATCTTTTCAACATTTCAAACAGTATGTAGCTTACCTTGAAGTGAAGACTCTCCTTTATTATGACTTTCCTAAGTCTGATAATGGAATCGGATTCTTCTGTAGCATTCACAAAGTGATAATCTTGGATTGCTGGGAAGCCTCGCTTATTCAGCAGCTCTCTAGTAATTTTACTCATGCAGGCCTTACGTTGCATTTCATCAGAAACATCCAGGTGAGTACCAACAAGAATGACGGGGGATGTTGAAGCTCGAGCCTGTTAGTAAAATCCATATGGTTGATTAACTCAATAGTGAATGTTAAGTTGTTGTTTTGTATCCTCATGAAATGTGAGCAATTTAGTCAAAACAGTCAACACTATGAAAAAAGCAACTGTTTCTCCCTCTTTAAATATACCTCTTTTAAATAAGTTTGAAATCTGAAATACTATTTCATACTTCTATTCAGAGTAAGTTTAAACTGAAATCCCATGTAGTAGTCTTGACTGGACAAGGCAGTAAAAATGCATCAGCCTACAAATATGAAACATATTTTTAACATACAGAGAGCAGTTTATTTCAAAGCAGAAATATTTAAAAATCAGCTTTTTCTAAATGGAAGCACCGTAGATCTGGATTTCATACTTTCCAGATTAACTACATGGTCAGTAAAATAGAGGGACAAGTGTATTTTCCATTAAAAACACCCAACAAAGTGGAAAAGCAAAAGGTCTTTTGCCATTGGAACAGTGCAGCAAGAACACCAGCAAGTACCGCACAGCAAAGGACACGTCAGAAATAGCCTTCAGCAACACTAAACTGCCTGTAACCCTCTGTCCTGCATCACTGCTCAAGGTGAAAAGTGTGAAAAAGATAAATTTAACAAACAGGATCAGTATGCAAAATCTTTATGTCATTGCATTGCCCAGCCATGGCTAACCAACATGCAAAAGGAAAAGACAAGTAATGCTCACTCACCATGGAGTGATTCCATCAAATGAAAATAAAACTTAGAGCAAAAGAAAAATATATAGGCAGATTCTCAGACTGATTCCTCTACCATAGTCCTGGAATTATTCCTGTGAACAACAGGATGCTAAGCATTCACTTAACAGCACGATTTCAAGCCTGCTTCTAGTCAGTTTTAAATGTCGGATTCTGATTTCCCTGGAATTTACAATGGTATAAAAGAAAAAGCAGGGTTAACTCATCATCTCTTTCTTATTTTTATCAGTCAATTCAAAATATGACTAGAACATACAAACTATTCTTTTACACATAACTCTGTACCATTTAAAGTACAAAATGGTGCTGATCATTTGTAGGTCTACAAATACTTTTATATCAAACATGATACATTTCAGCTCTCGTTTCATCTTACTGTTTTTATTTGCTGAAGACCTTCTTTCCTCTTTCCCTATATAAAAATAATTGTGGTTAATTTGCTGTTCACTAGCAGTTCCCTGGAAAACGAAATTCCATTCTGTACATATCCATGGCTTACCTTGATGTTAAAAAGCCATGGCTTCATAGCATCCACCTCTGCTTGTCCTTTGCTGAGATCATAAACAGCAAGATATAAAGCTCTTTGGGTCATAAAATGAGGATGAGTACTGTAGAACTCTTCTTGTCCTAATGATAAAAAATTTCCACTGTTTAGTAGTTGCCCCACTGAATGCCTTTACAACAGAAAAAGGCAGCAGAACATTTATTCTCAGTTCACTAATTCACAAATGAAATTAATGCTTACAGAAAATGATCTAAATTGACAGGAAACCTGCATAACTGTGAGTTTTAGGTAGGTACTCTGTGGTAGCTCATTGACTGAAGTACAGTGTAGAAGTATATAAGCTAGTTTTAAATCAAGAACTGTAAACTTTAACAACTGGATAAAACCATTGTTGCCGCAAAGACAGCTTGAAAGATCATAATTCTTTTAAAACTCCAATATTGAATTCCTTCCTTCCCTTCTTTCCTTTCTCTTATACTTTCAGCAACTGCAAAATAAGACTCCTATGTTCACATGATAAAGCACTGAAAATCACAACTGAAGCGGGACATTCAGCTTGACTGCTGCTGCTCTTTTGTGCTTACCCATTTTCATACAGGCTGTGTTTAAATCATCACAAACTAATGTTTAAAAATGACTTTTCTATACCCTAAAAAACCCCTGAATTTTAGAAGTGCTTCTGGAGTTTGAGAACCTTAGGAAGTTTGCCAGAAGCCCAAAGTTCAAAGACACCTCCTAAGCACTTTGTTTTCTTTGACCTTATAAAACAGTGACACTGTAGAACCTAGATGGACCCAGACTGTAAAAGAAATAGACTTGAGTGGAAGATGATTCTTCTAGTGATTACAAACAGTTTCTTGCTATTCTGAAATGACAGTTCTAGAGTGCTATGGCTGAAGCAAGTGGTCAGAACACATTTGGTGATGAGAAATTCCTGAGGCTTCACATTTCATTTGAGAAGTTAGCTGCCAGTTTACAGAATTCACCAATTTATAAGCGGTCACTTGACTTTTGGTCTAAGTTTGCCTGATTCTACTGTCCACAATTCGGAATTTCACAGACTGACTCTAAAAATAAGTAATGCGTTAGAAAAGACAACAGTAAAAGACAATACGCTCTTGAAATACCTCCAAAATCCCACACATTTAATATAAGCTCCTTCTTCATTTTGCCTTTGCCTTGAATAATCCAGTCTTTAACATCAATGCCCACTGTAGCTTTTGGAGAGCCCAATTCTGTTCGTTTGCACTTCATTAGCTGTTGTAGCAGGGTAGTTTTCCCACTGCCAGTGTTTCCAACAATCATGAGCTTCATTCTATTATAAGGTACAGCCTTCTTCAGTCGTTGTTGAAGAAATCTAGCATAAAAAAGTTTGAAAGAAATCACAGAAGTGTATAATGAAGAAAAATACCAACAGAACTCAAGACCAAGGAAAAATATAAAACCACACCATTTTCTTCAAATTTGCAATATCTGTTTGATAGTACTGGGATTTTAAGTCCATTCTAATTTCTGATTGGAAAGTTAAAGGCGAATTCAGAAAGTGTCTTTTTTTTGTTGTTCTGTAATTACCCCAAAATGTGCACTTGGGAACACAAGAAAGATACTAGAAGTAACTGGTAAGTATCATTTAGTGCATGGTTTACAGAAGCAACAAATTTAAGAATACTATTATCAACTAAATCACTATAATCTATTTTATGTGTGTGTGTTGATATGATACCCTCCATAGAGCAGCATGCTAGATCACATAATCACAAAATTATTAAGGTTAGAAACGATCTTTAAGATCATCAAGTCAAACCATCTGTTAAATTTTATCAGGAATAACAAACCATGTCCTGAATTGCCACATCTAGACCTTTTTTAAACCCCTTCGAGGATGGTGATTCCACCACCTCCCTGGGCAGCCTGTTCCAGTGCCTCACCACTCTTCACAGTAAAAAACCATTTTCCTAATATCCAACCTAAACCTCTCCTGGAGCAACTTAAGCCCATTTCCTCTTGTCCTATCACTAGTTACCTGGGAGAAGAGACCAACACCCACCTCACTACAACCTCCTTTCATTTAGTTGTAGACAGCAATAAGGTCTCCTCTCAGCCTTCTATTCTTCAGACTAAACCACCCCAGGTTCCTCAGGCGTTCCTCATAAGACATTTTCTCCAGACCTTTTACCAGCTTCATTGCCCTTCTCTGAACTCACTCCAGGACCTATGGCACCCAAAACTGAACACAGTACTCAAGCTGTGGCCTCACCAGGGACACAATCACTTCTCTTCGTCTGCTGGACACTGTTTTTGACACCTGGACACACTGCTGGCTCGTGTCCAGCTGGCTGTCCACCAGCACCACCAGGTTCTTTTCTTCCAGGCAGCTCTCCAGCCACTCCTCCCCAAGCCTGTAGTGTTGCCTGGGGTTGTTGGTTATTACATGACAAACCAGCTCTTTTCAAAAGCATACATTGTTTTCTTAACACATATCCCAAGAAAGCAAAACACGAATATTCAAGGCCAATAGGGCAACAAACCTGATAATGTCTCTGGCTTTGCACCCCACATGTTTGAAGTCTAAATTAAGATGAAGCCCTTCCAAAGGAAGATCCCAGATTTTGGAAAGTCTTCCCATTTCATCTGGGAAGAATCTCAGATCAGGATTATGACTTAGATCAAGAGAAGTCAAGTTCTCTAGGAAGCCAATCTGAGGAGGAATCTAAATAAAAGAAGATTAAATAGGCAATTAAATGTTAAAAAAAGTGTAAGAGCATGAATACATTAAGTCTTTTAAAAAAACAGGTATTATTTTTACTGCTGTAGTTTTACTTTTTTTAATAAACAAGCCTAATATCCCACACTAATCGACAAAGGACCTCATAATGAATTTATTATACAAACTGATTATATGGCACATTTCAGACATAAAAGCTTAATAGAATATGGTGATGACCATTCATAGGAATTACTGCTTGCACTTACATACCATTTCACTAATAGAATTTAAACTGATAAGAGGGGTTACCTGAAAATCAAATGAACATTGAAAAAACGCATTCAACTGAAAAGTGATTTCATTTTCTTTAGGTAGAATCTTGCACTTTACCTCCTTTAACTTGTTGTGGGACAGGTGTAGCTTTTCTAGCCTAGACCATGCACATGCCTTTTCACTCAAATCCAAGACGTCTATTTGATTATGATTAAATAACAGCTCCCTTAAGTTTAATGATTTCCAGTGCATTGGTCCAGGCAGGCTTATGATCTTGTTTTGGCTTAAATCTACTGATCGCAAACTAAAACCATGAAAATAAACAAGAAAGAAGTTAGCAAATGAAAAAAAGAAAATTGAGATTAACTGGAACTGTATTATTTTTTAATAAATAAACAAATGGATTAGATATCAGAACAGACAATTTTCTGAAAGGAGTGTAAATAGAAGAAGATAGGGAATTACTACTACAAGCAGAAGTAATTAAGAAGCTGTTATAAGCATGTCTTCATTACTTCACAAAAAATTATAAGAAAATACATATGATTGATTCAGTATATTTCAATGTATTTGGGAATGAAATTGCCTGGTCATGAAAATAAACATCCACCCTGTTTTGTCTGCATACGTTTCAGATAGTAAATTAAAGAATCACTTTAAAGAAGTGTATATATTGTGATAATAGTCCACTTCCTTCATCTTTCTAAGATTTGCAGACATGCACGGCTTTGCTCAGATTAGAAGACACAGATAAATATGGTTCACACCTGTAGTGGAATATTCAGTAATTCAACTGCAAACAGTATAGTTAATATAGATTTATATCCTGATAACAGAGAATAGAGTTTAGCTCAGGATTCCAGTTGCAGGTGAGTGCAGGACCATAGAACACGGTTATGTGTAATGTCTAATTTACTAGAATAAATGTATTAAAAAAGTTAATTGCACTCTGACATAATACTAACATGTATTTTCATGTGCTTTATTATATATTCCAATTTACAAAATAAAACAAAACAAACTAAAAAACCAATGGGGAACTTCTTGGTATTAACAACTCTCTAGAACCCAAGATTGCACTTATAAACTATGAAGCCTCACTAGGTGACCTGAAATGTTCTCTTTCTTGCTCCTAACTTAGGAGACTAACATCAGATAGTATGGATACCTCAATCTTTCATCAGAATATTTCTATCAATATATGTTTGTAAATACATGTATGTGCATAAATCATACAGTTAAGCTACACATGTATTTACCTACTACATAAGAAAGAACTTTTCATTTGTGTAAGTCATCTGTTGGACAAAGATGTTGTTTATGTTACTGTGGAAAAAATCTGTGCAACTTCTTATTGAACTGTCTGGGCTGGGAGGTACAGAACCTGAAAGATGCATGTTTTTCAACATAGCCATTAAATTTGCTCCTGTGAATATAAAAGTTAGCATGCTGAAACAGTGTAATATCATGTTAATAATGATGTGTTCTATGTAAATTTGATTAATGTGAGTTCACAAAAATCTCTGGATCTACCCTCCGTGTGGTGCCATCAGCATTCACATCTACCCACATCTAGCAGACAATTGATCTGATCAACCCTTCCAAGTGCTCCTTCCACAGTCTGATTCTAGTGACCTGTTAAGGTCAGTAACTTCTACAAAAAAAAACCAACCAGAAATCTGATTTTGCCATGAGTAATGCTTTGAAGGTATAGCAAAATAAATGTCACATGCATTTTAATCACAATTCCATCTAGAGGAAGTGTCACTGTTTGAGAATAAATATCTTGTGATATTTAGGAAGTGAAAAATTAATCTCAGTAGCATTTTGCAAAAGTCTACAGAACTTGAATAGGAAAAGTTGCCGGTATATTTTACTGTTGGTTTCAAGAAAATAATTGATTCTGGTCTTCTCAGCAAGAATTTTCAGCCTCAGCAATCAAGAAATATATTTTCAGTAACAATTATTTGAATCTGAAGAACAGAATTTCCCAGCATAATGAGGAAAATGTGACTGATTTATCTTCAGTTAAGAGCTACTAAGTTTGGGATCTAACCTGTTAAACAGGATCTCCTGAAAATCATATTGTCAATAAATCAATACATGAAGAATTTTCTGCTTAACAAAGATCTTGCCATCAGATTTTCTTCATCAAGAACTTGACATTAACTTCAATAAATAAAATAATAACTTACTGTGGTAGAAGAAGAATTGCTTCTGGAACACTAATGAAACCATTTTGGGATAATTTTAAGCTTGTTATGCTGGATGACAAGTCAGGTATTATTTCTAGAGCAGAAAAAGAGGATAACCCTATTACTTTTCAGAACTGTTTAAACTACTTTTAAGACTGGAATTTTCTAAAATCAAAGACAGACTAAAGGGCAGTCTATCATCTTCTATACACAGGTCTTTGTACAATACCAAAGGCAGAATCTGAATCAGTTTTTAAAGCTTATTTAAAACTAAACTCTCCAAATGGAAGAAGTTTAGAACCAAGTTAACATACTGGCTTTTATCATGTTACATACTATTATGCTTTATCTCATAGTGGTATTAAACACTGAAATAATCTTACTTACGCTTTACTGCACTGTCAGTATAAACACCCTTCCCATAATTCACCCAGTGAGTGGTGGGTCTTATGACCTTCCATAGAAGGATAACAAAGCTGGTGAAAGGTCTAGAGCACAAGTCTTTTGAGGAACAGCTGAGGGAACTGAGGAGTTTTAGCCTGAAGAAAAGGAGGCTGCGGGGAAATCTTATTGCTCTCTACAACTACCTGACGGTCAGAGGTTGTAGTGAGGTGGGTGCTGTTCTCTTAAGTAACAAGTGATAGGAGAAGAGGAAATGACCTCAAGTTGCACCAGCTTCATTGCCCTTCTCTGGACATACTCCAGCATCAAAATGTCCTTCTTGTAGTGAGGGGCCCAAAACCGAACACAGTATTCAAGGTGCAGCCTCACCAGTGCTGAGTACAGGGGACAATCTCCTCCCTAGTTCTGCTGGCCACATTATTTCTGATACAAGCCGGGATGCTTACATGATATGTATTTCAGTATGTGTATTAGTACTAGACTTGCAAGCTAACTTTGAACAATTTCCTCTGCCTCGAACCTTCCCCAACAGTATGTACTCAACTACACTCAAGCATTTTTTACAGCATCCATTACAAAGGTAAAAACAAGATGAGTTACGTTGAGTCAGATCAAATGTCCATCAAACCCCACTGGAAGTACACTGCTTCCAACAGTGATCAAAACCTGATGCTTAGGGAACTGTATAAATAAGGACAGCATATGTGGTATTCACCATTTCTGTTCTCTTGAGACTCCAAATGCTGGTGGCTGAGGAATTTTGTGAGTTGGAATGGTTTCTAGAAGGTGGATCCTATTTTCACAGATACTTACCAAGAGCATTCATCCTGGCATTGAGCTGCTCCAGTTTTGTACAGCCCACGAAGACATTCTCAGCAAGGGATGAAATATTGTTCTTACTAATGTTTAAAATTTTCAGCTCTTTCAAGCATATGGGTGAACTTAAGCATGAAATTTTGTTTCTATGATAACAAGAAAAAAAAATAATCCATATTTTATTTAGAAACTATTAGCTAAAAAGGAAAGTAAACAGGATTGATCTGACAACGCTATCCTTACACTGGTAAACAAAAAAAAAAGACTTTTATCTATATAATCACTGACCAGTCATCAAAAACGCTGGTACATGTGGCAACATGGAATAACACAAATAATATTAAGATGGTTTTAATTAATTTGCAAAGCAAATGTCAGAATGTGCTATCAGCTGTCATCTCCCGATTACATACTTCAGCTTTGTTGCATTTGTGAGCAGTTCTGCTTACTAAAGATATGTGTTGGCAGGATTATAAACACAGAATGACTATCAATGTTAACCAAAAAAAAAAAAAAAAAAAAGAAAAAAGAATGGAATTCCATATAGGGTATGTAATTTAGAATGAGTATACAATGTTACAAACAATGTATTCTGGGAAGAACACCAGAAACAGAAAGAGACGAAGATCCTGAAAATGCAGAGCTAGAAGAACCATGCAACACTGTTCTGCAAGGATAATATTGTGAATAAAATTCAAAGTAGAGCTGATGAAGAAATGCAGCAGGATTTTGAATTTAAAATATTGCTTTTGTAAATTTGATTCACATATTTATTACTGCATGCTTTAGTTACATATGTTGCTGTATTTATTCTGTGTGAACTTCTGTGTAAAAAAATATCATCATCTTATTTAAAATAAATTATGGGAGATGAATGAGACAGGATCTGTAGTTTTCAGAGTTCTCAATAATAGCATTCTTAAGAATTCCATACAGGTATGAATGATCTCACTAACAAATATGATAAAAAGTGCTGGTAAACAAAGAATTACATATTTTCTCTGCTTTTGAGATTTAAAACATATCCATACCAATAAATGTAATTCCCTGAATTATATTTCCTTTGGTGAATATGAAATGCAGTGGAAATTGTATTCTGTATACAGAACACCCATTTGAATATGTTAGACACCACAGACAGTCCTGGGGATGAATAGTATGGCAGCAGAAAACCACTGAACTACAACATTTTAGTATGTCACTGAAACTGCAATGCTATTAGATTCTGTCAAGGCCCACAAATATTCTCATTTACTTTGTAAAACAACACTGAAAATTGCAGCAATTTACACAGTTGGAAGATAATGTCAGTGCTTCACTGCTTATGAAACAAACCTTTCCATGCTGTGACACTCAACATTCTGGATGACAAATATATTATTTTTTTGTTATGTTTGTTATGCTACAGTCCATTTAATAATGTTCCTCACCCTTCTAGCAATAGCTGTTCCAGATTTTCAGCAACATTTGTAAGATATTCAGGAGTGCACGCCAGCTGATTGTATGAAAGATTTAGTTGCTTTAGAGTTGGACATCTGAGGCACGGATCCAAAGCAAAGGCAGGTCCAATGTCATTTCGAGAGATGTCGAGATTTGCAATGCAATTCATTTTCAGTAAGTAAGTCGGAAAAGAAGTAAATCGGTTGCTGTGCAAATCCAAGTAAGTCAAGCATTTCAAGTTCTGAAAGAAAAGGATAGTTTGTTATTAAAAAGTTAAATGAAAATATGAATTTATAGATTTTAAATGGCATTCTATTTTATATAATTTATTACTCTACTTATATTTTTCTCACTAGGAAGAATAGTAGAAAATAGCAATCATATCCAT
>WUAM01000275.1:6044776-6069909 GCA_024336885.1 Actenoides hombroni
GCTGTTATTCCGCGGAAGGGCCCCGGTGCCGGGATCATCCCAAGGAGCGAAGCGGCAGCGGCGGAACGCGGCCCCGGCCCCCGCGCTCACCCGCAGCCGGCCCCCCAGCGCCGCGCCGCCCTTACCTGCTGCACTCCCACCGCGCCCGGGTACAGGTCCACCACCAGCAGCAACGGCACGTGGACGTTTTTGTCGCTGAAGAGCCGGGGGGCTGTGGGGGGACAGAGACAGGCCGCGTTAGCGACCGGCGGCGGGCGGGGCAGGGCAGGGCATGGCAGGGCAGGGTGGCCGGGCCGCCCTCGCCTTACCGCTCTGCCGGGCCGCCAGCTCCAGCAGGTCGCTCAGGGTCTGCACCAGCGTCTCTAAACGCTTCCTCTCCTGGACGTTTTGGAGCCGGACGACCAGTTTCCTCAGGGCTTGTTCTTCCCTCGCCGCTGCCTCTCCCTCCTCGGGGCCGGCGCTGGCCATGGCCGACCCGCTGGCCTCCGCGGCGGGCGCCTCACCCCATCCGCTGGCCACCGCGGTCAGGGGGGGACGAGGGCTGGGCAGCGCGGGCCCGTCCCACCGCCGGCGCTGCGCTGCCACGGCCCCCCGCCGCGCTCGCAGTGCCGTCAGTCGGTCCGTCCGTCTCCCTGGCGTCACCCGGCTGTTTCGAGCCGCCCTTCCCCTACCTCCTGCCCCTCCCGCCGCTCCGCTCCGCTCCGGGGACGCTGCCTCGGCGACGGACCAGCCCCCGCCGGCAGGCGGGGCCCCCCCGCATTGCCTCTAGGGGGCGCACACGGCACTCGCGCAAGGCTCGTCCCAGGGGCCAGGCACGCTGGCGGCTCGCCCGTTTCTGACGATTGACAACACAGCTGTCCAATAGAGTTTCGGAACTGCAGCCTAGGTTCCGCCCCATCGTGCTTTCTGCTCTATAAAGGAGTCGGGAGCGGGAGTTGCCCGCGGAGTTGTGGGTCTTAGGCTGGGGTGAAGATAGCACCTTCAGCATTTTGTTAATAGAGTAAGCTTGCTTTGCCTTGTAGGGTGGGTGATCAGCAAATGTAGCTAGAGCGCAGGTCCTTGAGCCGCTTGTCAACCTTTCCCCATGTGGTGGGGTTGTGAGAGGCCAGGGAAGATGGAGAGGGATTTGTGATCCTAAGGCTGCTGTGTGGCAGCTGAGGAGAAGCTGCCGCTTACGCCATCCGAGGGAGGCACGTACTCTGCGCCCCTGAGTGCGTCAGCCTTTGGGACTCAGGTTTGTGGGTTTAAAACAAGCCTTGGTTGTACTTAAAAGTCAAATTTCTTCCCAGGCCTTGTAGTGGGAGGTTGCTGTTTGGCGCTCAGAAGGTTCCCTTGCTGTGTGTCTGCATTGCTGCATTTCTGGTTGATGCACTTTTCCTGAGGTCTGGCAATATTTCTGGTCCCTCTGTTGCCCTTCTGAGGTAGCGATGTGTGAGTAGGGGACTAGTAATTGCTTTTTAAAATAATTCTTGGTTAGAAAGGTAGTAGCAGTAGCATATGTTACATAAAGAAGTTGTATATGCTTCTTAAATACAGAAGTATTAACTGCGTAAACTCTTCAGTTGAACTGGACTTCAGTTAGAGATATCTTGTGTTTTGGAGGATCATGGCAAAAGGATTTATTTGAAGCTTTTGATTGATAAAAGATGTGTAATGTTTTTTAAGTAGCTGATAGGCAGGCCACTAATTTATTTCTCAAACTTTAGGAATCAGTGTTTTGTAATGTCTCTAAAGCCACAGGGTCCTGGATAAATTGTCTCTGGTCTGTTGGTGTATTGATCTTACAGCTTGTATGCGGCTTCTGTCATCATTCAGTGTTTCTTAGGCTTTTTTGTGCACAAAGAAACTGTTGTCTTGGCCTCCCAATTATGGCCTGTTAACTAGGACTGCACTTGTTAAATGGTGAGCTAGTTTCTCCCTCTCTGAAGCACTAGAAAACAAATATGAATGTGAGATAGCTTTATGAAATAGTGACTCATAGTTGGAGATGTGTGGAATGCGTTGCATCTGGACCAAAACAAAAATTAGTTGAATTAAATGGATTAGTTTCACTTGAAGTATTTTTTTCCTTTCTGCAGAAGCAGAAATTCAAGCACAAAGAAAAACTTAAAAATGCATTTTCTATATTTAAAACCTTATTGCTGGTTTCTTACAGCTTTGCAAAGATTCTTTTATCTTGTAAATTATATGTATGCAAATACAGTCTTTCAGGTTATAGCAATAACCGGCTTTCTCCAGTATCTGCAAAGCTGTAGCTGTTACCAGACTTCAGCAAACAATTTTTCAAGGATTATATTTGTAGCTCATACAAGTAAGAAATGCAAATTGTAAGTTACAACTAGTGATATTGATAAAATCATATTAGTACAACTTTTAAGTCTTGCTCTTAAACTGTATTTGGGGCTGGCTTGTATATTTAGTGGAGCAGCTGTACTCCTCCTCTGGACTTTCTTGCCTTGAGGTTTACATAAGAACGCGTAAGTACAAGTTATATATTAGAGTTTCAGCAAATATAAGTGGGGGAAAAAAGTAGTGCATTCCTTAAAGGAAAATTAGGGGCCAGGTCTTTCTTCTGAAATATGCTGAGTTCTCTTTGTGCTGGATACACATGTGATTGTGTGTATATGATAGTTCCTCTTCTGCTGCTTTTCTGTGTTAGTTCTTTTATGGTCAGCTCTGTTCCAAACAACTACCAGCTGCTTAGCAAACTCAAGGCCAGGGAGTTACACAGGGAATTACAGGTAAGTGGAAAGAGAAAACCAAGATTACAGTGAAAATACAGCCTTAACTTGTACTTTAAAAGATTTATTTTCAATTTCTTTGGCTGTCCTGTTCATTAAGTATTGAGTGGTTTTATTGTCACTTCACCTCCCTTGTTGCTCCTTAAATTCCAGATCACTTGCTCTTCCAAGCACTTGTGTTCCTTTGAGGTTTCCTTTTCATGTGTTTATGAAATCTACTAGATAACTGTCGCAGTTGGTTTGTTCTTGAGGCTGGGTGCTTTGGGTGTAAAAAAGTTATTTCCTCTTTTTTTGTTTTTAATGAGATTGGTCACTGACTGCGTGGTTTGGACTGTTCTGTATTTATCCTCTTAGACTCAGATGGGACTGCTAAGGTAATATATGCTCTCTGGTGAGTGACCATCTAGACAGTTATGAAGACATAACATGACATGCTAACATAGAAGAGACTAATAAATGGTTTTGTCTGGTAATGCACAAGAACAGATGGTGACCTCCAGCTTTTGCATTCCTGTGTCACAACTAGATGACATGAGAGATTCCTGTAGTTACGACACTTGTTCAAATGAACTGGGTCCTTGCTGCTTGGCCGTGGAATTATCAATGGGATTCCTACTGGTTTAGGCCAGCCTGCTTTTTCTTTCCTGCTGTAGCTTAACATCTTGAGGTAATATGGAGCTATGTGGAATATTAACGTAACTTGAAGACCAATTTGGCTTGTAGAAAGAACACAGAATAATGTGAATGTTTAGTTTTCACCTTGATTGTTGTCATTTTAACACACACAGATTTGGAAGTCCTTGTCCTTATTTGTCACCTAATTTCAGTGAAAAAGTAACAATCGGATTACACTGAGCATTTTTCTTGGACAGAACTTGGAATGAGGCTACTATTGAACACTTTGTTAAAGCTGAATTTCAATGTTCAGAATACCGTTAGGGTTCACTAACTTACTATGACTGTACAAATGTTGATGACTGACCACATGTACTTGGTGCAATTGCTTCTGCATTCTGCCTCATTTCATCACATATGTATGTAATATGCTTTTGGCAACATTATGCAATATGAAAATTGAGTAGTCAAATCTATATTTACTACTCCAAGATTCCTCAGCTGTTGATTACTTTTTTTTTTGGCTGGTAGTCAGTACCAAGATGATATCTTCTGTTTTTCATGTGGATGACAGGTGTCCCTGTGGATGGCACAAGAGACAGGGAAAGCAAATTATACTAATGTATGAGCTTAGACAGAAAAAAACCCACCAAAGAACCCATGATCAGTTGTATTAGTTTTGTGCAGCAAGATTTTGGTAGCGGGGTGGCTACAGGAGTAGTTTGAGAGAACCTGCTAGAAGCTTCCCCTGTGTCTGGTAGAGCCACATCATCCTGGTCAAAGTAGTAGGACATGCTGAGGTACATGTAGAAGGCACAGATTTCCAGGTTGATTTGGTTGTTGATGGCAGCTTTGCAGTCCTTGTGGTAGTTCTGGAGCACCTGGGAAGGAGGCACTGCTGTGGGTGCTGTCTTAATGGGTGAGACAGTGGCTACAATGACAGGGAGCTGACACCACTGGCCAAGGCTGAGCCTATCAGTGATAGTGGTAGCATATTTAAGATATGTGATAACCCATTTAAGAAGGTGGGGAGGGCAGGCAGAGGGGGGTGAAGCTTGCTCAACAGTGGCTGGGGCAAGGAGTGAGAACATGAGAGAAACAACTTTGCAGACACCAAGGTCAGTGAAGGAGTGTGGGGAGGTCCTCTAGGCACCAGAGCAGAGATTCCCCTGCAGCCTGTGGTGAAGACCATGATGAGGCAGGCTGTCCCCCTGCAGCCCATGGAGGTTAACAGTGGAGAAGATGTCCACCTGTAGTCCATAGAGTACGCTATTCTGGAACTGGTAGATGCACCTCAAGGGATACCTGTGCTGGAGCAGAATCCTGCAAGACCTGTGGAGAGAGGAGCCCATGCTGGAGCAGGTTTGCTGGCAGGACTTGACCCCACAGGGAACCCACATTAGATCAGTCTGGACTGCTACTTCTGCTACTACTCCTTCTACAGAAGAACTACATCCTGTAGAATACCACTGGAGCAGTTTGTGGAGGATTGTCTCCCATAGGAGGGACCCCATGCTGGAGAGAGTGTAAGGAGTCCTCCCCCTGAGGAGGAAACAATGGCAATGTGTGATGAACTGACTGTAACCCCCATTCCCTGTCCCCCTGTGCCAATGGTAGGGGGGAGGAGAGAGAGAAAATCAGAGTGAAGATGAGCTCAGGAAGAAGGGAGGGGTGGGGGGGAAGATGTTTTAAATTTTGGAGTTTTCTCATTACCCTACTCTGATATTTGGCAATAAATTGATTTCCCCAAGTTAAGTCTGTTTTGCCTGTGATGGTAACTGCTGAGTGATCTCCCTGTCCTTATTTTGACCAGGAAGCCTTTCATTACATTTTGTCTCCCCTGTCCTGTTGAGGAAGGAGAATGATAGAGTGGCTGTGGTGGACACCTGGCATCCAGCCAAGGTCAACCCAGCACATTATTCTTGTCTGAAATCTTTAGTGTGTATCTTCTACCCACATTTATAGTAAATGTTGAGTATTTGTGGTCTCCCTGCCTCTTCCATCCTGTTGTGTACAGCTGCCATGCTGTCCTGGATCATTGGTAGCTCCTTGAATAAAGAATGTGTAGCAATTGAAGATTCCTGAGCTAGACAGCCTGGGGCCTGGGTTAATATTTCCTCATCTTTTCACTGGTGTTGGTCAAGAATAGAAAAAACTATGCTAGTGTTTGAGGTGGCTGAATAAATAAAGGAAATGGCTTCTTGGATCCAAGCATCTCAAGGCCAAAATTTGCAACATGGTTCCTGAGCTTGATTCCTTTGCAGATGGTAGTTCCCTGCAGGACTGGTTGGAGTGAAAGCCAGTTAAGTCTCCATGAGTCTGGGAGAGTTTGCCAAAGCTTGTCTGCAGTGTGTTAATTGGTTACACCAGAGGAGAACAGGAAGAACAAGGTGATCCTGGTAAGTATCTATATTGTACAGGCTTCCTAGATTTTACCAGAAAAATCTGGTGAAAATATCGATAATATCTGTAGAAGTGATTAGGGGTTGGAAACTGAGTGGTTTTGTCTTGATGAGCTCTGACAGTAAACTGTAGTTGCCTGGATGGCTTTTTTAGAGCATGGGAAAAGTGGCAAAGGTCTTTACCTTTAGAGCACCTCTTTAATATTTTTCTCTTCTTCAAGTTGTATTTCTGCATTTTTTCTAATGCTGCATCCTGAGTGTGAGTGGCTTGTCATGAGTGACAGGACAAGGGGCAATGAGCACAAGCTGGAACACAGGAAGTTGCATCTAAATATGAGAATAAGCTGCTTTAGTGTGAAGATAGCGGAGCACTGGAATAGGCTGCCCAGGGATGTGGAGTCTGTCTCTGGAGATATTTAGAACCCACCTGGATGCGATCCTGTGTAATGTGCTCTAGGCAATCCTGCTTTGGTGGGGAGCTTGGACTAGATCATCTCTAGAGGTCCCTTCCAAATCCAACAATTCTGTGAACTATGAAATAGCTTCCATCATGGAAATGTGGTGTGACAGCTCACATGATTGGAGTGCTGCAATTGATGGCTACCCCTTTTCAGAAGGGTCAGGCAAAGAAGGCAAGGCTGTGGGGTGGCTCTCTGTGTCAGGGAGGCATATGAATGTCTACAGCTTAATGATGGAGATGACAGAGTTCTGTGTTTATGGGTAAGAATTAAGAGGAAGGACAGCAAGGCAGGTATCATGGTGGGAGTTTGTTCCAGACTGCCCAGTAAGGATGATGATGCTGATGAAGTATTATAAGTTTTACAGTTGCTACCTCTTGTTCTCATGGGGGATGTCAGATTCCATATGTGTGCTGGGAATAAAATACAGCAGAGAGGGAGCAGTCCTGGAGGTTCTGGAGTGTGTGGAAGGTAATTTCCTGACACAAATGGTGAAAGAGCCAACTAGAGAAGGTGCCCTCTTGGACTTGCTGCTTCTTAACAGAGGAGGACTTGTAGGAAATGTGACAGCCAGAGCCTGTCTTGGGCTTAGTTGATTATGAAATAGTTACTGATTCTTGGAAGTTAGGAGGGGGTCAGCAGAAGTGCCACCTTGGACTTCTGTAGGGCAGACTTTGGCCTGTTCAGGAGACTGGTTGGCAATGTCCCTTGGGAGGCTGTCCTGAAGGACAAAGGAATCCAGGAAGGCTGTACTCTTTTCAAGAAGGAAATGTTAAAAATGGAGGAACAGGTCATCCCCATGTCCTGAAAGATGGGCTGCTGGAGAAGACTAGCCTGGCTGAATGGAGAGCTTTAGCTGGAACTTGGGATCAAACTGAGTTAGTGGCTGTTGGAAAAGGGGTGACCACTCAGCAGGACTACAAAGACACAGTGAAGTTATGCATGGAGAAAATTAGAAGGGCCAAAGCCCAACTAGAACTCAATCCAGCTATTGCTGTAAAAGGCCATAAAAAATGCTTGTTATGTAAATAACAAAAAACAAAAAAATAGATTAGCAACAAAAGGAGGACTAGGGAGAATCTCCATCCTTGACTGGATGCAGGGGGAAACAGTGACTAAGGATGAGGAAGAAGCTGAGATATTTAATGTCTTCTTTGCCTCAGTCTTTAATAGCAGAACTAGTTGTTTGCTGGGTAGCCAGCCCCTCAAGATGGAAGACGGGGATGGGGAACAGAAGGAGGCCTCCATAATCCAAGAGGAAATGGTTAGTGACCTGCTTGTACCACCTAGACATACACAGGTGCATGGGGCTAGATAGGTTACACCTGAGAGTGTTGAAGGAGTGGGCAGATGTGCTTACCAAGCCACTCTTTATCAGCAGACCTGGCGAACTGTGGAGGTACAATGGTCTGGAGGTTAGCACATATGATGGCCATCTACAAGAAGGGCTGGAAGAAGGATTTGGGGAGCTTAGATCAATTCTTAGTTAGGTATTTTTTGAAGTTGCTTGGATGCTCATACTGAGAATGTTGGACACTATCCAAGGACTGCAGTTATTGACCAACAGGGCAGACAAGTGTTATGTCTGCATCTGATGGAGGACTTCATGACACTTCCTCCTCTGGGTTTGTGAACCAGTGTTTTCACAGGATGTTTGAGAGGTGTTGCTCATATCTGTTCCCATGAGTCACTTCTCGGGACCAGACTGCCAGCGAAGGCTGGGGTGGTGGATCTCTTTTATCCATGGTGCAGTCCACTGCTGATGGCCTATAACTGGCAGAGTAATTTGTTCAATTAGTTGGCAACCACCCTCTTTTGTCCAAGAACCCAGAGGATATGAAAAAGGGCTGATGGCTTCACCAAAGCTGCACTACTCCCAGTGACTTATGCTACTTTGTGGCATGTTGATTTATGAGTGGATGTGCTTTTCTTTTTTTGAATTGATCAGCTGCAGTTATGTAGCCTCTGACTTTTGGTCGTGTTCTTACCCAAAGTAGTAACCACTCAGGTACAGTATGTACAGTTGAGTTTTATTGATCAGCTGAGCTGATTGTTGTAGAAGGGGAAAAAGATACATCCTTCAGTGGGAAGACAGTCAGGTATGCATGTACATATGTGGTCACTCTTACACCAGCCTGAGGAGCTTGTCTGGCTGAGCCAAAGGATCCTTGGTGAGTTGTGGCTTCCTGAAGCTGGTAGGTGTCCTGCAGTTTTGACTCAATGTACAGCAAGACCCATTCTGCTGGCCTCTGCCCTTTTATAACTTCTGTGGTAGCCAGGTTGAATCCCTCTCGGCTGGGCAACCCTGGCAGCTTCCAAGTTCTCAAGGATAGCCATGCTTAGCAAATCAAGCAGTCTCAGGCTGTGAGATTGTATTTCCCAGCTGGTGGGTTTGAACCCCCCTCTTTCTATTCTGACTCACTACAGCTTTTGTTGCAGGTGGTGACCTTCTCTACCTTTTTGTTCTGATTGTCTCTGGGAGTCTGGGACTCTTTAGAGATAGGAATGGGAGTAATCACATTGATAGTACATCTGGTAAAAGCTTGTTCATGTGGAATCCAGGCATTTGTCTTGGCAAATGTCCCTCTTCTTGGCAATGCATAGATATGGCTGAAAGGCTAATCCAGAGTTTGAAGGGGGGCCATGAAACAGGATGCCTGAGGTGCAGCTGGCCAGTTCTTGACAAGAGTTTAACAACTACAGATGTAAATCTTTCTAAATATAATGGAAGAAACCAAGACACATTTCTTGTCTCTTCTGTGTTGGATGGGTAATTTCTTGTAAGTAGCAAGTCATTATTTCACTTCTTGTAGATGAAGCCGGAACTGAGACAGTGTGAGAAGACTAGACCAATGGAGAGATTCTTTTTTGCATGAGAGCCTGGATTTCTTTTTTTTCTTCATAAAATGGGCTTTCATGGACCAAACTGTTCATAATGGGGCCATTCTCCTGGACTGCTTAAGTCTAAGATGTTACATGTGTAACATGGGGAAGTACTACTCTGCTTTCTGTTCCTCATTCTGGGTGTTTGTGTGACAGGAAAGATTTGCCTCTGGGTGCTCAGCCACTAAGCCAGGCTCAAGAAGTGTCGGCTCACTTCTGGTAATTCTTGTCCCTCAGCAGGGCCTGCCCTGTGTTCCTCTGGTCCTGTTTGGCTATGACTTCATTCTGCATGCCATGGCACATCTTGCCGTCTTACCATAAGACCAGGTCTTAAGGTCTCGCCTTCCGAGCCCCTGCTACTGCACTTCCTCCTCAGCCAGTGCAGTTTGCCCCACTTAGCAGTAAAGCATTTCTGTCCCCTGTGCTGGACAGGCACCAGATACACATGGGAAAGTAGCTGATTTTAGCCATCCTTTTTATGTATTTGGTTTGGTGGCCCCTCTCCTTGTCACTATCCCTCCTCACTCTCTAGAGAGGACTGTGGGGAATGGGAGTACCAAGAAATATTATTTGTGCTTGGTGTAACTCTTCTGCCACTGTGTGTGGTGGTGGTTGCAACTTCTTTACTTTATCATGTTGCTTCCCTGAAGCTACAGGCTTGGGTAGGCAGAGCACTTTTAACCTGTACACTGTGTATTGGTTTTCATCGTAGCCTGACTAATCAATACACCTCACTGCAACTGCACAAATATCTTTTGATTTCCTGGATCTTGTATTTCATAGGTGTCAGCAGAAGCAATGACAGCAGCTGTGTATTCTAAGTCTTGAAAGACAGAGCTGATAACTGAATGAATTTGAGAGGCATCTTGCAGAAAATATAAATGGGAGTGTCATTAGAGGGTATGCCAGGAAAACATAACATCCAAAGCAAGCCAAAAGAAAATTGCATCACTAAGGCCACAGAACCAATTCTCTAAAATGGGAATTGTTTGCCTGGTGTGGAATACAATAGTACTTCCCCCATCAGGCTGATGTATAAGGCTTGTGGAAGTAGTCACGAATAAAGCAGATGAACTCTGGACAAAGACTGGCAAAGATACATTTCATTGGAGTATATAATCACACTTTAGATTTAAAATCTAATCTAAAACCTCCTTTTTCTTGAATAAATGTGTTCAGTGCACTCTGATCCTTTACAGCTAGGGACATCTCCAGTTGAAGTGCTCTGCCACTTGATGCTGTAGCACTGTTACAGTTTGTGTGCTACAGTTGATGTGAGGCTTACTTGCTTCAAGCAGCTATCCCATTTTTTTTTTACACTCAGCACTTCTGCTTTGGTGTGACCTGAATTTTGTGCAGTGGTTAAAAAAGGCAACTAAATCTTAGTGCATTTAAACACTTTTTTTAGGGTGCCACACAAATGATAAGGCTTCAGTCTGATTTGTTGCTCAGGAAATTATAATGTCCTTAATCAGTTCAACTTTTTCCTAGAAAAACAACTAACTGGTTTTGGACAGCCACATTGAGATCACCTTCTAGACTATTCTAATTTGTGCATCTGTCATGAATCTGAAGAGGTCTATATGGGTCATTTGCTATATAGAGGACATGAAGTTAAGGTTCTTGCAGATGACTTATGTTTCATCTGGGTTGTGTCGCTAGTGTTTTTCAGACGTGTGAGCAAATGTCTGGTGCCTGGCCACAGTGCTGTGTTAGGAAGGTGTGGTGAGACTGGAGGCAGTCTGTGATCACGTTGGAGCACTGGAACAAGCTGTAGTGTGGCTGCACCTCTGATGTGGTTGCATGTAAAGTGTTTGTTGGGGCTGTGACCTGTGTGCATCATCTCATCCTTAGAGCTGCATCCTTTCACAGGAGGCTGATAAATATGCCCCAAGTAGGTACTGTGGGGTACTGGTGCACACCTTGCAGTGACCTGGTAGAGATACTCAAGGAATTGGAGGTGAGCTCTGCTGAAGAGAAAATGAACTTCCTAAGTGCAATCTGATACCTGAATAATAATGTAAACATCTCAACTGAAGCTAAAATGGTGGCCAGAACAATCTGTGCATTTTGTTCACTGAGTCAGTGCAGTCTGGGGTGTGGCTTAGGCATTGATGGTGGCAGTGTCGTAAGTAGTAACATAGCATCTGCCTTAGCAAAAGCAGCAAGGCTTTTTCTCACCATAATGGCATGTTTATTGGACTTGCATTTCAGGGCAGAGTCTCGTGGCAGCACAGTAGAAGTCTAGAATGAAAAAAAACTTCCCTGAGTCCTAGCAAAGATGATCTTTCAATACTTTTGCAATCAATCTGGAATCTAGGAAGTAAGAATGTCTGTATTCTTCCAGACTGTGGTAGTATTCACTGTTACCTGATTGTGAACATTGATTATTTTCTTTACGTAAGTTTTTATAGCTAAGCACCTAACCACACAGTGACTCAGAAGTGCTCTGATTCTTTTTCTAATCTTTTGCTTTTTTCCAACATTATGGCCTGTGCTGTTGTCACCAAACAGCTCCTGCAGGACTCCATCCTATTTCTCTGCCTGTAGCCTATTTTCATGTGCTTAAGCACAGCCATAGCTCTGCAATGAAAGGCAAGATATGTGATATGAATGAAAAGGAAAGAATGGCTTCACAGTATCCTAAGTAGCGCTGTAGGACTCATTGTCTTACAGTGCAATGTAATATTGTACTGTATTCCTTGGAGTTACCAGATATTCCTCAGAATTACCAGAGCTAAAGCAGTTAAGCTTCTTTTGGAGTCTAAAGATTTGCTTTGTGGAATAAATACTAAGTCAGTTTTTTCTAAGTCTCACTCAAGGCTTTTTGCTCTTTTCTCTAAAGCGCTTCTTGTTGGCCACAGGCTATACCTTCAGATCAGCCAGGTTTCTCATTTGACATAATTTCCACAGCCTCATAATCCAGTATGTAATGAATGTTATGCTTCCTTAGAATTACTGTAACGCTAGGCATGAATGAAGGATGCATTGAAGCATATAGAAACTTCCCAAGTGAATGCAATGATAAATTGGAGTCTCCTGTAATTGATTTTTTTTTAATGTATAGTAGTTGGTTGCAGTAGGAGTTCAGAAAACGTGCAAAAATGTCATCAGTGCTGCTGGCATGTGAGAGCATGTGGTGATAGAGAGCCAGTATATGGGCTGTGGGATGAGGGAGTGCATACCGTGGACTGGTATGTAGAAGGTGGCTACAAGAAGATGGAGACTCCCTCTTTACAGGAGTCACATGGAAAAGACAAGGGGTGATGGGTAAAAGTTATGTTTGGGGAAATTCTGATTGGAAGCTAAAAGAAAATTTTTCCCCATGGGAACAATTAGACCTGGGAATAATCTCCCAAGGGAAGTGCTGGATTCTCCTGCACTGGACAGTTTTAAGACTCAGTTTGACAGAGTACTGGGTCATCTCATTTAAACTATATATATATATAGTTTACCTTAAAAGTTTGGACTAGATGATGTTTGAGGTCCCTTCCAAGTTGGTATTCTATGATGCTATGGTAAGCTGAGGCTTTACTACTGGCCCCTGTATCTTCTACATTAGAGCTGTGTAGCAGCTACATCTGCATCCGGTCCCAAACCTTGATCCTTACCTGTGCTTGCGGCTTGGCTTCCTGGCTTGGTCTTGGACCTGCCTCATCTCTATGGACTTGCTGGGTGATCTCTGGACAGTATGTGCCCAGATCCCTGTCTCTGGATGCAATTCCCACAGAAACGTGCCTTGCCCTTGCAGGGGGGTGTCACTGCTGCCTGCCTTCATGCTCAGCTCCCCTCGCAGAGCAGCTGGCTCTTGCCACTCCATGGCAGCATTTTACAAACTGAAGCGTTACCTGGGCTGCAGGTGTGCAGGGATCAGCACTGTGAATTTGTAGGATCCTGTAATGCCTGAGGACAAGGAGGCTTTTATACTCTGTATTTCTCTATTTTATTACACATCACCACAAATACCACAAAAAACATCACTAGCAAATTAATAAATTGATTCTAAAATAAATCCAAGCTGTTACAAACTACTACCAGCAATCAATAGCATAGCAGAAATAATAGGTATATACTGTTACAAGTTACTACAAACTTGTGAAGCAGACTTTTCAACAGTGTAATAGCAGATACACTTACGGGAGATCATATATGGTACCAAGTGCATTAAACAGATTCCAGAGGGGCCAAAACTGTTTGAGGGGGTGGACAAACTCTTCTGAGAAGGGGACCCAGACATCCTGAGGTGAGAACAAGCTGAACTGGTCCTAGAGGGGGACCAATAACATAACAGTCTAACTGCAAAGCTGATCTGCATCATGGAGTTTGGAGTCAGTCTGCTGTCCCTAGCAGTAGTCTAAGGTCTCAAAGTTTGTTTGGAGAGTTCAACCTGTTTAGGAAAAGTATGTGCAGCACTGGAAGCTCTCAGAGAAAAGCGCTACTTCGGATAAAAATTAAGTCTTCCTTCTTTCATAGAGACCTGAGAGGGTGTAGGATGCCACAGCTTCAGGCAGTGAAGAGATGCTGTTAATTTCTATTTTTCATTTGTAACAGACAATAGATGATGTTTTTTGCTCTTTCAGACCAATTTTTTATGTTCCCATACTGTTTCCACTTTTTCAGATAAGTTGCTGTTATGTCTTTGGGTTTTTTGCACTTACTATAGCATGTCTCTGGTTTTTAGGTACCCAGCTATCTACTTCAAAGAGGCCAGCAGCACTTTTCAAGGATGTTTCTGGTTCCCAGGCTGGCTGGCATTGCTCTGTAGTTTTCAGCAGATGTTTTCTGTTGAGTAATACTTTTCCTTCTAACTGTGCCATCTTTATGGCTGCTCACAATTCAGGGTTAGGAGAGGGACAAAGTCTAGGGCTCCATTTAGAGTATGAGTGCAAAGGGGGAACCAAGAGGAAGTTTAGGCTGCTAAAGACCTTCCCTGAGACCTGTTTGGTCCAAGTCAGGGGTTAAGGCTGAGAGAAGGGCTAGGGTTAGGAGCAAAGCCTGAAGTTCCACTTTGTATGGGCTGAAGGGAGCTGCCAAGGGAAGAGTTGAGCTGCCAGAAGATCTCTGAGAACATGGATTTTGAGTTATTGCTGGGGTTCTTGGCTTAATGCTCTGGCTGCACCCATCCTTAGGGTTAGGCGAGAAGCAAATCCTAGAGCTTTTCTTGGTGTAGGGCTGCAAAGGAGACCCCAAAGGAAGGGGAAGGCTGCTAAAAGACACCAGATACCTCCCCAAGGACTTCTGCCTGGCTCATGGCTGGGGTCTGGGTGTGAGGCTCACCTTATTTCTAGGATTTGGTTTAGAAATTAAATCCAGCTTGGAGCTCCGGGTTAATTGGGGTTGTGCAGGGGTCATTTTTGCCTTCTGTTCTCAGTCACCTCTGATGTTACTTGGAAGAAGAGACTGTCTCACACCTCTCTGTCCTAAGAATCATTTTTATGTCTTGGGCCATTCCCCCCCCCACACACGCCTTGGCTACATTCATCATCATCTTGGGAATAACATGTCCCACTTCATGTTTGAATTCTGTCTGTCCTTGATATCAGCCATCTCAGATTGGCTCTTGCCATCAGTTGTGTAGCAGTTCCGTCATTTCTTTGTCCTTCCCAGCTTTGGTGTTCACACTGGTTTGGGTGTTCTCTGGTGCTTACAGGGTGAGAGATCAGGGAACACAAAGACTGGGTCAGTTGTGAAAGGACTGTATGTTGTGGTGTGACGAGCATATTTCAGAACTGAAGCTTCATCTTTTTGACAGGAGAGGGAGGCTGTGTGCAAGGAAAGACTGCAGGCTGGTATTTTCTGCACTACTGGAAAGGAGGAACGTCATCTTCTGGAATAGTTCTTTTCCCTGGACTGTTGCTAGTTCTGGTTGTTCGGGGAGTTTTGGATTGTTTGTTTAGTTATCTTCCCCTTTCCTAGTCTCCCGTTATTTTATTTGCAGTGCTTTACATCAGTGGTGAGCCTGCAGAGGCTGTTAGGTATAGCCTGGGGACTCTACAAGCTCTTTCTCACTGAGCATAATGTCAGGTCCATTTTCCACATTCAGTTTTGTCTCATCATACTCCCCCCTAGAGAGAGGAATGAAAATTTAATTACAGGAGACTTCATAACCACTTTTTTTAAGTCTTCTTTGAAGACCCCATCCGTATTTATGCTGAAGGCTTAATATTACGAATAAATATTTTTCCCTGTGTTACATCCTTGTTCTGTGTGTGTTAATCCTGTCGTTGGAAAGAGAGAGGTGTTAATTTGAATGACAGAAAGTGCTCAGACAGGGCCTGTTCAGAAGAGATATAACAGTTATATGATTCTCTCTTGAACAAAATGCTGATAAATGGTCCATCAGCTTTTAACTAGTAGGCAGCAGAGCTCTGTGGTGTTAATGGATTCATTTCTTCAGAAAACAGTGCCAGGGCAGGCATTCTCCCTTGACCTTTCCAGCTCATGTTTTAGCTGTCAGGGCTTTGAATTTTGAAAAAATGAAGTACTGTCCATGGGTCTGAGCTCATTCTCTGCTCTCTATATGTGAAGGTGCACAATCTCCCCAGCCTCCTAACGGGTGGGCCTCAATAAGTGTACTCTTTGATGGGTAAAAAACTGGTTGGATGGCAAGGCCCAAAGAGTTGTGGTGAATGGAGTTAAATCCCGTTGGTGGCCGTTAACAAGTGTTGCCCAGTGCTCAGTATTGGGGCCAGTCCTGTTTAATTTCTTTATCAGTGATCTAGATGAGGGGTTTGAGGGCACCCTCAGTAAGATTGCAGATGACACCAAGTTGGGTGGGAGTGTTGGTCTTCTTGAGGATGGAAAAGCTCTGAAGAGGGATCTGGACTGGTTGAATTGATGGGCCAAGGCTGATGGAATGACGTTCAATAAGGCCAAGTGCCAGGTCCTGCACTTGGGTCACAACAACCCCAGGCAACACTATGGGCTTGGGAAGAGTGGCTGAAAAGCAGCTTGGCAGAAAAGGACTTGGGGGAGTTGATCAACAGCTGGCTGAACGTGAGCCAGCAGTCTGCCCAGGTGGCCAAGAAGGCCAACGGCATCCTGGCCTCATCAAGAGTAGTGTGTCCAGCAGAAGTAGAGATGCAATTGTTCCCCTGTACTTGGCACTGGTGGGGCTGCACCTTGAGCACTGTGTTCACTTTTAGGTGCTGCAGTACAAGAAATTTAGAGGTGCTGGAGCAGGTCCAGAGAAGGGCAGCAAAACTGGTGAAGGGTGTCAAGCACAAGTGGCTGAGGGAGGTGGGGTTGTTTAGCCTGGAGAAAAGGAGGCTGAGGGGAGACCTTATCGCCCTCTAGAACTCCCTGAAAGGAGTAGAGAGGTGGGGGTTTGTCTCTTCTCCCAAGTATCAAGTGATAGGACAAGAGGAAGTGGCCTCAAGTTGTGCCAGGTGAGGTCTGGATTCAATAGTAGGAAAACTTTCTTCACTTATAGAGGTTATCAAGCTTTGGAACAGGCTGCCTGGGGAAGTGGCACTTAGGGGCATGGTTTAGTTGTGGATTTGGCAGTGCTGGGTTAATGGTTGGACTTCATCTTAAAGGTGTTTTTCAACCTAAATGATACGTTTGTGAAACCAGATGTCCTACTTGAATTTTAGAAAGGTGTTAGGTATTGGACAGTATGGTTTTCTGTAAATGTCACTAGGTGTGTTCCTTAAAGTCAGCTTAAGGGTGTTATATATGTATGTGTTACATATGTATGTGGGAATACTTCCATAATAGTTAGAAGATTAAAGTCTAATGGAAGTGAGACTTTAAAATTTGTTTATATAATATCTTAAATTGGGCTGACACCTAGTGGTGGACATACTTTCAATACATAATATACACTCTGGATCCTTTGGTCCTGTGAGTCCTCTAAGTTAAACTAAGGCTGCTTGAATCTATGTTGTATTTTTTTCTCAGGAGAGGCTAGAGAAAACTTGGTTTTTCTCAGAAGTGCTGTCCCTGGAGTTCCTGCCCTCCAGCTTTCCTGAAATTCCTGCCTTCCTCCTGCCTGCTTTTCCCTCTCATCATCCTTTGGGATGTGCTGCTTTGCCATACACTGCTACGTCTATATGCTAACAGAGCAGTAAGATTACTGTAGTAATTCAAAGCCCAAATAATTTTCCCTGTTCTTTCCTGCTAAATAGCTGATGATGCATGTTGTGTGTCTAAATTAGAAACCAAGGCTCAGGATGTTTTCTGACAGTACCCAGCTGATTAAAGAGCTTCTGTTCAAGAGGCAAAGCTTTCACTCGATCAGACCTTTAAGGAAAGAATCCCAACTGAACAATTAATAAGTGGGACTCGTGGCTGGTTTCTAAGGAGGTGCAATATAAGGCCTAAGTTCCTGGGCACTGACTTCAATGTTGTCTTGAAGAGGGCTAGGAGGAGGAAGAGAATTAAGGGCCAGTTGATCCAGAGGGAGCAGCTGATCTGTGGGGACGTAGCACTTGGTCTTGATGGAGGCTGTAATGTTTAAAGGATGTGAGTTTAAAAAGGAGGACCTCACTCATGGCTGAGGATCATACAACACAGGGAGCATGAAACAAAAACCAGGAAGAATAAACTCTTTCAGAGTGGCTGAAATAGATGGACCTTGGATATAGTAGGAAACATGGGCCATTGGTTTACTTAATATGGTCTACTCCATAACATTTTGTCGACTAGAAGGTACTACCTCTCCCTATTCTCCTTTCCTATAGTTTAGACCATCGCAGCTTCACTACAATACATACAGAAGTGGCTTTGCTCACCAGCTAGAGGCCAGCACTGCCTGACCTGGGTAGCACTGCTCATCTTGCAATTGTTTCACTTCTTACGTATTTCATTCTTACGTATTTAATTTTTAAATATTTTCTTAATAACTGGAGCTGATAGTATACAGCACCAGTAGGTTTACAGGGCCAAGTATAATGCATTTTTTCCTGTGTCTAGAACTTTGTCTTTGCCAATTTAATTTTTATGGGTCTCTTTAATTGTACCATAATGTCTATCTGCTGTCAGCTTTTGTAAAGAGCACGGTTAAAGACAGGCATGCAAATGTGTAAATCCCTGAAGCAGAATTGAAGAATGTGGCACCAAGGCAAGTCATAATCGAGCAACATAATTTTTCCCCTCTCTGTCTGTTCATTTGTTGGTGAATTGACCTACACTGTTTTCAGTAGGGGAGAAAGTTCTTGGCTCTTATATAGGGGTTATTCATATGGGATAGGGGTTATTCATATGAGTTCAGTATTTATGGTAGATATATTCTGGCAGTTTATAGGGGGGGAAAAAAACCCACAAAACTTTTTGAATTTGCCATTGATTATCAAATATAAACTTTCCACACTCTACAAATGTTTTCAGGGTTAGTAGATCTGGTTTTAGTTCTTCCAGAGAATGCGGTTGTCCAATACATGTTTTTTGCACTAGTTATAAATCAAAGGTATTTTCTTTACAAGAGCCTATTTCATTAGTTTAAATACAAAACTTGTTCTAAGAAGCACTTGCCAGATTTGCAGGTGGCTAAAGTGATTGACAGTCAGGATTCCTCTGTCTCTCCAAGCTTTCTAGTGCTACATCAAGTCCCTGAAAGTTAATAGCTAAACTATCAAGTAGGGGTCCTTTCTTGCCACTGAAAATGGTATAAAACTTTCCATTCCACTTACCAAGAGGACGTCTCTCCAAATTAGTTGTTTATTTATTGCCTCTTTCAAACTGGAAAAAAAAAAGTCAATCTGCTAACATTCTCAAAGTAAAATAAAGGAATACTAGTTGGTAATGCTCTTCATTAGTCAAGTACTGTGGTTAAAATATGGTTTGAAATTGGATTAGCCTTTGTCAGCAATGACAGCGGTAAGACCTGCCATCTTTATTTCCTTAGTTAAGGTAGCAGGAGTGGTGTTAACTGGATAGATTCTCTTGAGAAGCTGAGTATTTAAGTGCTTCAAACTAGTCTGTTATCACTTCACGGAACTACTGATCGTTATTTTCTCTCTTGATCATTGGAACAGCTTTAGTCCCAATGAAATTTAGCGCATGAGTGTTTCCACAAATTACCTACTATATAAAATTAATTAAGTACTTATTTTTTTGCAAGGTTTTGTGTAACAGTGTGCTGCTAGGATCAAGCAATATTTGCTGCCCAGGGAGGTGGTGGAGTCACCAAATCGGGAGCTCTTCAACAAACATTTAGATGTGATACTTCAGGACATGGTTTAGCGGTCATGATAACATTGTGTTTATGGTTGGACTTGATCTTAGAGGTCTCTTCCAACCTTAATGATTCTATGGTTCTATGAAATTAGAATAACAAGATTAATTTTTATCACCAATAACAAATCAAGGGTGATGCCAGGCATGGAAGGGAACATTCCTCTGGTTTAACCCCAGTCTATAACTTCTAAAGCATAAGGTAGCATTTGTCTTCTCTTCAAAGACAGACTCCATGTTTCTCTGTCCAGCTTCTTAAGTTATCTTCAGTTCTGCCAAACTGGGGAGGGAGAGAAGTGTGGGGGGCTGATTTATATATAGTTAATCTCAGAAATTAACACATCAGTGTGATAGTCCTTATATATCAATAGCAAAAAGTTAATTTTTTTTGTCATTAGTGAATTAAGTATATTCAAGGCCTGTGCAATATGTAACATATCTGTGCCGACACCAAGGTGTGATGATGCTCCATATGCTGCCAAAGTTCCTGAAGATAAATGAGGGTTGTGCTGCAAAAAGTCCAGAAGATAACAATTCTGCATGTTGTGTAATTTGGATTAGAGTAGAAGTCTGTTGGTATGATGGGAGATGCTCTAGTCTTTGTTCCCTACTCCTGTTCTTGTCCCTCAAAACTCCTCTTATAAAACACCTTGGGCTTGAATTTGGCATGTTTTTTCCTATGGTCCCTCGCTAGACTTCTGGAGGCACAAGTGGTGCCTGCTCCAAGACAGGATTTGTGCTGGTGGCCCATATAGCAAGAGTGTCATGGTACCACAGTGTAAGAAAGACATAGAAGTGCTGGAGTGGGTCCAGGGAAGAGCAGCCAAGCTGTTGAAGGGCCTGGAAAACAAGTCCTGTGAGGAACTGCTGAGGGAACTGGTGCTATTTAGTCTGAAGAAAAGGAGGCTGAGGGCAGACCTCATCACTCTCTACAGCTACCTGAAAGGAGGTTCTAGAGAGGTGAGTGTTGGTCTCTTCTCAAGTCACAACTGATAGGACAAGAGGAAATGGCATCAAGTTGTGCCAGGGGAAGTTTAGGTTGGACATTAGGAAAAACTTCAGTCCTGAAAGGGTTATCAAAGACTGGACCAGGCTGCCCAGGGAAGTGGTTGAATCACCATCTCTGGATGTATTTAAAAGCCATCTAGGTATGTAGCTGAAGGATATAGTGTAGCAGTGGCCCTGGTAGAGTAGACAGTGGTTGGACTTGGTGATCTTAAACGTCTTTTCCCACCCCAGAGACTCTGTGTGACTTTTTGCTGTTTCCTGTGTGAGAATGATTTCATTGGTCATGGCGGTACATGCCGAGTCTTACAATTGCATGCAAAGCTACACTCACTGCCACTGGTTCAAAGAGTTTGCAACTATTCATGTGAGAATTTCATGTGTCCGAGTCATTGTGAGGCTGTGAGTGGTAAAGTACCTTGCAGTTATTTTTCTTCTCTCCCCTAAAGAGCAGGAGGAAAGCAGAGATATTCCAGCCCTCTGCATAGAAATAGCAAGCTTTTATTTATTTATTCTTCTAATGCACAGAACTAGGTTGTGAAATCCATCCATAGGCTGCCTGGCAAGTTTCTTTGAAATGGCTTGAATTATCAGCCATCCCTTTTGAGGCAGTCAGTGTCTTCAAACACCACTGGTTACAGAAGGCGTGTGTTGGTATAGAAGAATGCCATATTGCTTTCTTTTGGATGGTTGGCCAATAGGCCCATTCAATGCAAACTGTAGCACTTAATTTCTCAGTCACGAGTGTGGTTCAACAGTATTATTTGAGCTGTTTTTGTCTCCTATAAAAGTGTAAGAGTCTAATGTGAAAGACAGATGGCCTTCTCTTACTATTCAAAGCATGGTGATTTCCCTGAAGAATCTGTTGTTGGGTATTTGATACCTTGCATTTAACACTTTCAGGAGGCCTCACATCCTCGTTCCACCACAGTAAGAAGTGAGATTTGGTTCCTGCAAATATAATCTTCAATAAAGTGTTTAATTACTTTTTTAACTTTCTGTAACCAGTGTGGTGGGACTTAATCTTATTGATGTCTGGCCCTGACCTTTGGATGAATACTGTCCCTGCATGTCTATGATCAAACTACAGTTAGTCCATATTTAGATGCATGAGTTGGGGTATAGTGAAGGGAGGGAAGATTTGGGGACTGCAAGAGTGTTCTATAAATTCCTGTGTTGTCAGTGTGTTGGCCAGCAGTTGTACTTTCCTTAAGATAAAACTTCATAGGTACTCTCGGGTAATATCTCTTTCCCTCCCAGAGTAATGTAGGCCCAAGAAGATTTGTCCAGTGCTGGAAAGGATCCCATGAACAGCAGCCACATTGCAATGTTCCTTTCTTCTCACATCAAAAATTTCCTTTCCTCAGCTATAGCTTACTTGTGAAGTCCAGGTCTCAAATATACCCACTCTATTAAAGGAAGTCAGCCCAAACCTCACAGTTGGAACATCTCATGCCTTAGTTGTAGATTAATGAAAATCCAAGAATTTTTAATTATTTGCATTTAATTTCTGATCTCTCAGTATTCATGCACAGTAGAGCTCATGTCCAGCCCATGTGCTTTTGGATGGTATTTTTTATTGAAAAAAAGGACAAAATGAATGTAAGCAAATATTTTGAACCTAGATATTAGTAGAAATTATTATTGTCAGAACTCTTGAAAGTATCAGTGAAGCAAAAATAGTTGTTGTTTTATAAGCTATTAAAATATATGAAAATCACTGAGCATAAAGAATGCACTTTTTACAATGACTCGGTGTGTTAGTGGCTGACAAATTTTGGTAACTCTTAATTTCTGCTTATGTTTAGTGTAGCTTCTCAATTCTGTGTAGTTTTTTGCTAGTTATCTGAATTTTGGGGTCAGCAGTCAGGCAACAATTTCTTGATCTGGTCTTTCTGAATGGCATTGCTTTTCAATCTATCAGAGATTTCCGAGTATGTTGCACTGTTTTTGAGTTAGTCATTTTTAGTGGGAAGACTGTTTTGCTCACTTTTTTGTCACATATCAAATTAAAGTCTTGTTTTGTTCAAGTTTTGTGCAGCTTCCTGCAGTTGTATTTCACTAATCTTTTCCCACAAAGTAATGCATAGAATATAGTATGTCATTGGATTGGCCATGACTAAGAAGTCTTTGAAGCTGAGAGTTAATTTTAGTACTCACTAGCTGAAATGATTTCACTTGTATTTTATTTGAAAAATATTTCTTTGTGTGACTGTATTTCTCATCCCACTGAAACGAAATCTAAATTCCCTGTATTACTATTATAGCTTTCCTTTTCTGCTTTTGGTTGGAAATGTCTGTAGATAAGTCTTGTTCTTATTTGATCAGTTATGCTTTGATTTTTTTTTTTCTTTTTGGTTAAAAATTATGCTTTGAGCTATTTTGAAATGTGTGCACTGGAAGATCTGGGATTCAACCAATTTTGGCATATCCTATTTTCTGTTTGTCCAGAGGTTGTTTAAGGTTTTTACTGTGCAATTAATCAGATTTTGGCTTTGGATGGAGTCGTAAAGGGAGACTGTGGAGCATTCTGTAACATAGCCAGCTCCTCCAAAATATCTGTTACAGGGCTAGTTTAATTTAAGAAACTGTAATTAGCTATCTTTTCATCGTTCCGGCATAAATGGAACTTTTGGAAAGTTAAGTATATAGGACAGAACATTTGTAGTGGAATGTAAATTTCAGAGAGATCCATATCTGGATCATGGCACAGGCAAATCTTTCCCATTTTCTTGTCAAAGTCTTCAGTGACTTCTTAGAATTCAGCTTGATTTTACATGACTTATCACAGAGAAACTGCTCACAACCACTGCTGGATGACATGCACTTCATTTCAGGTACGCCATAATCCAAAATTAACTGCAGGCAGTGATTTACTCTGACAGTGTCCAAAAGATGACAAAAACACTGAAGTAATTGGATTTGAATAGCAGGTCATGACTTACACTTGTAATTGTATAGATATTTATAGCAACGTTGTATGTACATGTACCCGCACATCCGGAGATGAATTGTGTCAGTCATGGAAATACGAGTTCTGACCTGTGCCCCTGTGGACAGGATCCCAAAATTATTTGGTCATTAAGTAAAAGGAAGCAGACTTTTTCTTGCAGGGTTGAGGGCTTCACCCCTCTTTGTCCCCAAGCCCAGAGTTAGCTTGCAAATAACCCTATAAGAAGGACTAGTCTTTTTCTTTCCATTCATATACCTATAGAAATTTTTGGCATTACCCCTAATCTCCCTGGCTAGACTTAATTCTAACTGAGCTTTAGCTCTCCTGACCAGGTCTCTTGCTGCTCGGGCAGCTTCTGAGCAACCTGCTCTAGTGAGAGGTGTCCCTGCCCATGGCAGGGGTGTTGGAACTAGATGATCTTTAAGGTCCCTTCCAACCCTGACGATTCTATGAAACATGCCAGGACTGAGAACAGCGTAGTCGCGGGGCCTCTGGCTGGGCTCAGGGGTGTTCTCCCTCCTCCCTGCTTTCCCTTTGCCTTTTAAATGTGACTCTTTTTTCCCCCATCCACCTCCAGTGATATTTAGTAGTTCTGGGAAAGAGACCCTTGCTGGGGACTTGGGGTAGAGAGGGGGCAGAAGGGGAGCAGCACCTTGCACCCCGGGACTGGTGCAGTGTGGCTAGCACCTGGCAGAAATGCTCTGCTTGTAGTCAGTCTCTAGCTCATATGCAGCTGTTACGATGCTCACTGGAAAGGATTATAAGCAGAGAAGGGGCAAGCATGCTCAACCCTTCCTGCCATCTCCATATCGGGGTGGGCTTTTAGTTTCTTTAAAAATTTTTCCTAGGGAGGAAGAGAAGACTTAATTCTCAGGGAGTTTTCTGATTGGTTTCCTGTTGCCTTTCCCCTCCTCCTCACTGTACTCTTCTTCCTCTCTCCATACCCATAAGGCTGCTCTCATGGCTCTGTATTCTGATGCAAGATTACCTGTAGGACACATGAATCTCTGCGAGGTGCAGCATCACCTGTGTCAGTGTTCCCCTCTCCTTCTCACTGTGGGATGAGGTAACTTTCAGGTGGCTCCACAGCTCAGCTGAGTTCCTGGTTAATGCAGTGTTGGTGCTTGGGTTGCAAAAGCCCATTCCTGAAAATCCAGACTGGATAAAACAAACAAAAAGAATCATATAAATTTGAAACTTCAACAGCAGTTCATAAGGTAGGTTAATTTGCAAGGGATGGGCTGGTGTTTTTGCAGTGATTTTTTTTCTGAAATGAAAGATTTTACACTATGTTGGTCCTCTCTTCCCTCAATTCACAGGCTAGGAAAAAGTACATAAAAGTATCTCTCTTTTTTTTTTTTTAAGGAGTTTTTATTTTAAAAAAAACCTTTTTAAAATTATTACCAACACAAGCATTCTTGTAGTAGTTCAATAGTTGAGCATGAATGCAAAGATTTTACCACCACACACATGCTTCTTTCTGGATTGTTCTGGCATTTGGATCTGAAATTTTAAGTTGGCTTTATAGAAATTGGAGACCGGTGAAAGAGAAAACTCCTGCCTTTGGGTTTGAAAACGGGTCCAGATCCTGTTTTAACAGCAGTTTTAGCACTCACACAGCCAGGTGTTGTATACAATGTTAAATTTGGTAAGAGATTAATCTCCTTGTGTTCTAGCTGATCCTCAGAGATTAGAGGGGCTAGGCACAGCTGGACTTATGTCTTAATAGATATGCCAATTTAAATGTTTGTGGCTATAGCTTCAACACCAGATGCAGGAACAGCCTATTTCCTGTAGGTCCAGTTGCTTTCAAAAGCAGTTGAATGAATGAATAGCACAATTTGCCACAACTATAGGTCAGACACCAGATGCACGAACATCCTGTCTACTGTAGGTCCGT
>WUAM01000275.1:6070009-6084758 GCA_024336885.1 Actenoides hombroni
GCCCATGGCAGGGGGGTTGGAACTAGATGATCTTTAAGGTCCCTTCCAACCCTGACAATTCTATGATTCTATGATTTGTGAATCAACTCCATTTCTTCTCTGTATTAATTCTGCATTCATAACAAGCTTAAAATCAGACTTTTATCAAAGCTGCAGGAAATAAATGAAGTCCATATCAATACTGTATACATATACATTACTATATTTCCATTTTTCACTTTTTTAACTTCTTAGTTTTCTGCGAACTTTATAACAAAATATTTTTTACCGTTTGTGTTGGTACGATTATCCCTGCTTGAAACGGGGTGTGAGTCCCCTCCCTGGGTTACACAGCAATCCATTGGGAGAGTACAGGTTGTGAAAGGCTGTGTGACAGAGCCTTAAGCACCTTCTTAATGCTCCTGGCTCCTGCCTCCCTTGTTCTCTGGGGATAATAATGATAATTACGTCCTACAGTGGACCGGAGCACTGAAGCATCCCCTTGGTGCACCTGGCTTCTACTCCCCTCATCAGTCCAAGATGACTCTTATGACTTAGTACACTTGTACTTGGGTTGTGGCTCACAGTGGGGATACCAGGACTCCAAGATCCCGTAAGTTATGGGCTTGTGCAGCTGGTGGAGAAATACCAGGACCCTCAAGTCCTGGACATGCTCAAACCAGAACGTTGCAACACTTGAGGCTGAAATAGAAAAGTACCTTGCAAATTTCAGTTACAGTGATCGAAAACTAGACCCTTTGAGTTCTCCTGGATTGCAGTGGGCTGAATCCAGCATCTCTCCTGAGCTGGGATGCCTCTCAGGACTGCTTGCAGACAAAGCTGACACAAGGCCTGGGTGAGACCACCTCCTCGAGACTCAACTCAACTCCTGTTGAGAAATGTTGATGCATTGTGAGCATTTACTCTGAACTTCAAGGGGGGAATTTTGACTACAGGCTGTTCTCCTTTACCCACCTTTCTACCTATCTAGCTGTTTGATTTTATGCTTTTACTTTTGTGAGTGTGAACATCTACAGATTCCCCACGCCAAGTATTTCTGTTTCCGTATGCTTTGTGTTTGTGCATAAACAGGTACTTTGGTTAGAGATATGTCGTAGTAAGTTAGTGTGAATCTTGTCCTTCTCAAATATGTAATTAAGTCTGTTTTATTAAATCATTTGTTACAGTAAGTGCTGCTAGAATCAGCCTTTGATTTATCTCCTTTTATTAATAAAACTTGAATGACTGATAAATAAAACTATCTAACATATTTGTCTACAACATCGTTACATGGTATTTTAGAGTTCTGCCTTTGAATAGTATATAAAATGTAGAACACTGTTAGTAAATATTTTGACAGTGTTCATGAGATCATTGGAAAGGATAGTTATTGATACACATGGCTTATGAATTAATCTGTACTCAGGGGGTTAGTGGATGTGTACTTCAAAATATCCATTGCACATCTGGTAATCATTTTCTCACCATAAATGATAAGTGAATTTAAATATGATAACCACTTTTCTTCTTTTTATATTTAACCTTGAGAAAGGTTATGCAGAACTGGGCTTAGATATTTACATTTGTCTTTTAAGATACTGAATAACTTAAGGAAGAACATTGCTTTTAGTGGATAGGTACAGGAGCAGTGAGCTTGAATTGGTCCAGTATCTAGCTCTCCAATAGACTGACTTCACCAAATTTATAACATTTTCTTCTGATGATCTTTTAACTTTTTACTTCTTTGCTCAGATGACCTTTCTACTTCTAATGGTGTTTTTGCAGTCCTGGAAAAATAAGTTAGGCTAGAGGCCACTGTATTAACCAGTGCCAACAATAGTTGGCACTGAGAAATTCCAGTGATACAAAGCTATGTATTCTGGGTCTTGTGTCATCACAAGGTATAAGATCCTTACTGATTTTTCTTTTGTAGCTTAAGGCTGTTGACAAAGTTCAGTGTTCCATCTCCAAATTATATCCTCAAGTGTTAAAAATCCTCAGTAGTTCCTTGTATATGGACCATAGATGCATATGTCTTTACTCTGAGACAATGGCAGAAACAGGTAGGAAAAAGTATTTCAAGTTTTTTCTGTGAAGATGGAGGAGAAAGGTTTGCTTATAATTGAACAAAGATTCTGTTGTACAATCATCTCTTACCAGGAACAGAACTGGAAAGTAAAATATAAAATATTATGATATTCAGGACTAGGTCAGTGAGCTATAAAGAAGGAAACATGTGTGTGATGTGCAGGTTTGTGGCTACATTACAAAGACATGGAAGAAAGCTTAAGGTTAATATATATAGGATTAAAAAAACATATCTTATCAAAGAAGCTGGATAATCATCATGGCCAAAATAACAGTCAGTAGAAGGAGATACATTTATTTAGTCAACATGATGAAATAAATATACCATAAACCTGAAAATAAACATATCATAAGCCAGCATGGGTGGAAATTATCCCACATACTTGGGATCCTTCAGTAATCACCAGAAAAAGAACAGCCACTTAAAAAAGAAGTATTCCTCTCCCTCTGTTGAGGATGGAGGTATCCTCTATTACTGGATCACAACATATGCATGAGTTTCAGGTGTGTAAAATAAAGCAAAATCATAATCACTCAAACACCTCACTTTAAAAATTACCCAATTTTTAGAAATTTCCAGTGCTCTAGTTCCTCAGTGAAGCACAGTAAGTCAGTGTAGCTTTCCTGTATATCCATAAATTAGGGTGTACAAGTCCAAAATACAGAATCTGAGACCTTAAGATTCCTTGTTAGACCCGTTTGTGGAGGATAAAAAAGACAAGGGCTGGCTTCCTATTTATAGTGATGGACAACGTAATGAATTTCAAACATTCAACTTCTGTTGCCAAAGACATTTGTAGAGTTGCTGCTGCTGCAGCTGTGGAGATGTTTAGCAGCTGGGTTCTATGTAGTATCTGTAAGCAAGATAAAACTCCTTATCGGAAAAAAACCGCCAACCAGCTGTAAATGAAATACTGAGCTATGAAGCAAGGATTTAGAAATTAATTAACATTTCAGGAAAGCACATAGGGTTCAATTAGCTACAAACTCTTAATTCCAGCCCATCGGTTCATTTTCCTTTCAGTTCAATACACACTATGCTGTAGCTGGTTCTAAATGTGCTAGTTCCTGTTAAAACAGGGATTGTACTCTATATACATATGCACAGTTTCAATAAGTATTTTCTGGAATAATTTTGTTTTGATAACTACAGTTACAGAAGTATTATCTTAAAATAAATAAATACAGAAAATCTTAAAATAAAAAATACAGAAATTATCTTAAAATAAAATAAAATCACTTCTGAAACATCATATTCTGTCTTGCAGCAGGAGTATTTCCTCTCAGAGTGATGAAAAAGAGGAGAAAGTGATATTATTCCAAAGACATAAAAATGGTCAGAGAAATGTGAACAGAGCCAATAGTGTCATTCTGAGCATTTTGTCCATTCAAATATGCTTTTGAGTTCATTTTGGAGAGTTCATTTCTATACTGGTGGAAGGATGAGCATCTTTGAAGGAAGAGACATGCTTTAAGATAGTATTTTAAATTGTGTTCTTTTTGCCAGTTGCTACTTGCAGGTAAAAATATTTTACATTTATAATGAATTCTGGTGACAAGTCTTTAAGTTGTGGGTTGCCCACTAGTTGCTTTCATTAGGTAACAAGTTCTTGTTCTGTAATCACCAAGAAAAAGGTGCACTCTTTTTGAAAACAGTTTCCACAGACACTTTGTAGAAGCATAATCCTCTTTCTAATGGCCATATGTATGCATTTGCAAATGGGCTTTTTGAAATGACATATTGTCAAGTTATCACATATGATTTCTGTCTGATCTTAGAAAATGTGGTTGCACCACTTGGTGCAATGGTTTTGTCAGGTCTCAGGGGCGAGACAAGTTGGACTGAACTAGAATGTAGATGATAGATTGTCACTGTAAGACTGGTATTTCATTTTCTGACATTCTTTCCCAGAAGTCAGTACAAATATAAGTCCATGTCTAGAGCTAGAGGGTAGTGTGTACTGGAACTTGTACTGCACTCTAGGTAAGAAATAATATATAGGGAACAGTATATAGAACAGAGACCTATGGAGATGTGCTCTGTGTTCCCACAACTGTCAAATGACTTAAAGGTAGATACTGTGCTTCTGTTGGTTATCTGTAGAATAGGGGTGATGTTTTCATATCTTCTAGGGAAAAGTCCTACATAAAATAAATCTACTGCTCTAAAAGACAGAAAGATAAAATTCTGAACCCTGGCCTTGTACATGTGATTTTTTTTTTAAGGAGTGCTGAACACAGTATCCTGACAATTTTCTACTCTTTCTATTACTTTCTGCCTTGCAGAATTTTCTCTTCAGTTTTCTTCAAGTTATTTCCCATTTCAATGTTCTGTTCAGTGTTGTGTTGTTCAGTACTTCAGACAGCTGCTGTATTAATCCCTAAAGGTGGTTATGTTTCAGTTACCATATACATTCCCAACCTAATTCACAGGTGAACTTAAAAGTTTCTTCGTGCCCTTCTCAAGAACAAAAGACAATGCAAAGGATCTGTCTATGAAGTTATCATGTGTATGCTCCCTTGTATTTTCTCCTAAATTAAATACTATCTTTTTAAAATCTACCCTTTTGACAAAAGATTTTCCCTGATACTTAGCAAATCAACCCAAATAGTAACAAAAATGGCCTGAAGTTGAATCAGGGGAGGTTCAGGCTGGATATTAGGAAGCATTTCTTTACAGAAAGGGTTGTCAGGCACTGGAATGGCCTGCCCAGGGAGGTGGTGGAATCTCAATCCCTGGAGGTGTTTAAGAGCCTGTTAGATGTTATGCTTAGGGACATGGTTTAGTGGTTTTTGATATGGCTAAGAATAAGGTTGATGATGATCTTGAAGGTCTCTTCCAGCTGGTACTGTTCTATGATTCTAACTCAATGTTCAGTTGTTATCAGATCTGCTCTGAGGACAAGCATTTAACGGTGGCACTGATATGCAGAGCATAGCCCCCCTTCCGGGTATCTCTGTGCTTGACCAGCCCATGACTGAATTCAAGTTTTTATACTCTCTAGTCAAGAAGTGTTCTCCTGATAGATGCCCCGACCAATAGAAAGCTCTAACACTATTGGTTGCTCTGTGCCCAGAGAATACAGATTCTGCAGCACTGAAATGTTCATTGTCTCATGAAGTCTGTTCTTGATTCAGTCCTTCAGTGTTTGCTTCTGTCTTAGAATTACAGAATAATTTGGGTTGGAAGGGACCTTCGAAGATGATCTAGCCCAACACCCTTGCTGTGGGCAGGGATGTCATTCACAGATGAGGTTGCTCAAAGCCCCATCCATACTGACCTTGACACTTCCAGGGGTGGTGCATCCACAACTCTGGGAAACTTGTTCAGTATCTCACCACCCTCATGGTACAAGAATATGCAGTCCTTAAATCTAAATTTACCTTTTAGTTTAGAACTATTGTCACTTGTCACTAGAGGCCCTGGTAAAAAGTATGTTTCCACCTTTCTTATAAGCCCTTTTTACACATCAAGAGACTGCAATAAGGTCTTCCTGAAGACTTTTCTTCAGGCTATGCAGCTCTCAGCCTTTCTTCAAAGCAGAGGTGTTCCAGCCCTCTGATCATTTTCATGGCCTGCCTCTGGACCCTCTTGAGAATGTCCACGTCTGTCTTGTGCTGGGACTGCAGAGCTGCAAACAGTACTCCAGGTGGGGCCTCAGCAGAGTAGAGGGGCAGAATCAACTCCCCTGACCTGCTGGCCATGCTTCTTTTGATGCAGTCCAGGACATGATTTGACTTCTGGACTGTGAGCACACATTGCTGACTCATATCTAATTTTTTTACCTACCAGTACCCCCAAGTCAGTCTTTGCAGGGCTGCTCTTAATCCATTTGTTCCCCAGCCTGTATTGATACTCAGGATTGCCCTGGCTCAGATGCAGGACCTTGCACTTGGCCTTGTTGAGGTTTGCATGGGCCCACCTCTCAAGCCTATCAAAGTCCCTCTGGATTCCACGTCTTCCCTCAAGCATATCAATGGCAGTAACCAGCTTGGTGTCATCTGCAGACTTGCTTGGAGTGCACTTAATCACACGATGTCATTAATGAAGATAACAATACCAATCCTGACACAGACCCCTGAGGGACATCACTTGTTACTGATCTCCATTTGGATATTGAGCTATTGACTGCAACTCTTTGGGCATGGCCATCCAGCCAACTCCTTATCCATAAAAGATTTCAGATCTTCAATTTAGAGACAAGGATGTTGTGTGCAACCATGTCAAAGGCCTTGGAGAAGTCAAGGTACATACATAAGCTGTACTTCCCCTGCCCACTGATTCAGTCAACTGTAGAAAGCCACTGGGTTAGTCAAGCACAATTTGCCCTTAGTGAAGCCAGAAATCTCAGAAAACAAATATGCCCTAACCTGCTAAGGTAAATTAATATGTCACAGATATCTTTGTTGCTGCAAACAAAATTTAGCACAAATTGTGTGCACAAGTGGTGTTCTGTGAGGTAACAGTCTAGATTGTCTAAATCTAAGTATAAATCATGTACTTATTAAATTCAGTCATAGACAAAAGAATAAAGTGAAAATTCAAGTACAAGTTTTTAGAGGGCTAGGGCAGCAGGAGGAGATTAACAGAATATTTTTGATGACAGTAATATGCCATTATCATTGTTTCTGTCAGATTGCTTCTTTTTAGGAACTAAAAAAAAAACCTAAAGTGTGCTTTTGATAGCAAAATTATTATTGGTCCTTCTTTTTTATTTGCTGATTGAAAAATTCACAAGTGAGCCTTAAATGTGCCATGTAAGCATTTCTGCATCATCCGGGTAGTGCAGAGAGGGCTGACAAAAAAAAGTTGATGCAGTTCATCCTCATTCATTAGCCTTTCCATGCTTGCAGCAATAATCATCCTATGTAGCCTTGTATTTATTGTTCAGTCTTGCACTATTGGTTGGGTTTTTTACTTCCTCTGTAAACCTCAGAGGTGAATCTGAGCTTTTGTTTTAAGTATAGTTCGGTTCCAAGTACTTAACTTTCTATTCCCCTTCTTGTGTTAGACCTGAAAGTGTTCTTTAGGGGAAAACTGCTCAGTGTGCACACTGCTTACAGGTGTTGCTGAAAATAATCAGCATGAGTATTGCTTCCTGATATTGCTGTAATATGTTGAGCTGTCTTTAGCAAATTAAAATCATTGTTTATTTGGAAGAGCTTCATGCACCATATATTTGCTCTCAGGTCTGCATTTCATGCTGATGAATTAATTTTTGAATAACATGAACTTGTTTTGGAGGTAGTTACCATGAAAATCTAGTGGCTGCTGCTATTTCATGCTAACATTATTTTTCAGGCTTCAGTTGTTTTGGCAAACAGTGAAAGCATAGAAGTGATGACAGTAGCAGTCTGAAAATACAAGAAATGTGGAAATTTTATGAGAAGAACCTTTTTTGGGGAGTCAGGATAAGCAAATTTTGAGTTTTTGCCAAATTTTAACCAAACTTAATACTGCTACAGAGCAGAGTAGCCAGAATTATTGTAAATGGCACATTTCTGTGTGCTGTAGTATAGTCAAGGAGGTTTTACGAGTGTCCTCCTAAAATCTGGAGGTTTTTTGACTTACTGTTTATGAAAATAAATGACTGAGAAACAAAGTTTCTTTGTGTCTTGTTTGATATATCTGTTGATGAAGAAGTTTTATAATACATTTGTTTTCTTCATGTGGGACCAAAAATTCACTCAGTTTTTTTATGTTCACATTTTACTGTACACACAGTGGAAAAATCATTGAATATTGCAGCTGTAACTTTTGTTTCTTGTTGATCTTGTGCATCTACACTGTGGCTGTGACTTATCTCATGAATGGTTAAAAGAAATTGTGTGGATGCTACTTGTTCCTCTCTTTGCAGCTGCTGTTTCTGTCACAAGTCTTTTTCACTGCCTTGAGTAGAAATGTTGCATTTCCCAGCCTTATTCACAGCTCTAAAGCCATCATGCTCCATTGTGAAGCTTAGATGCAATTAACATCATCCTCTCTCAGCAACTTCTTTGCTTGTGCTGTTTTCTTTCTTGAACTGCTCATCACTAAATGGATATATTACTGTATAAACAGTATTCTAACAGCTTGAATGTTTTATAATTGCTCCTGTTATCCTCTTACTTCAAGAAGAATATAGTATGCTGAATCCTCATCCAGGGTCTTCAGTCTCAAAGGGAGAACTGATCTGGGTTATGCGTGTATAAAGCTGTGAATGGCACAAACTGCATAGGGAACTTCTGTCAGCCTCATTCTGTGCAAGAATGAGCAGGTGTCAAGGCCCCCTAGCCTATGGTAGGTTCAAATTAAGAAGGTAAACAGGATTAGGTTCAATATTGACCACTGGGGTACATTGCTAGTTACTGGCTTCCAGCTAGACTTTGTGCCACTGATCACCACCCTCCGGGCCTGGCCATTCAGCCAGTTTTTGGTTCATCTCCCTGTCTGCTCATCCAGACCATAGTTCAACAGATTCTCAATGAGAATCTTGTGGCAGACAATGTTGAAAGCCTCGTGAAAGTCTAGGCAGTGTATATCCACTGCTCTCCCCTCATCTACCAGGGTAATCATTGCATCATAAAAGGTTATCAGGCTGTCAAGCATGACTTGCCCATGATAACTCTTCCTGATGATTGTCTTCTTTCATGTGCTCGGAAATGGTTTCCAGGATTAGCTGCTCCATCACCTTCCAAGGGATCAAGTTCGGTCTGACTGGCCTGTAGTTCCCTGGGTCCTCCTTCATGAAGATAGGAGTGACATTTGCTTTCCTCTAGGCTTCAGGCACTTCTCCCATTTGCTATGGCCAATCAAAGATTATAGAGAGTAACCTTGCAGTGACATCAGCCAGCTCTCTCAGCTTCATCATCCATCCCCAGGCAGAACTCCATGCACTCTGACTGCTCTCTCATGTAAAGGGCAGCTCCCCTCCCTTGTCTTCCCAGCCTGTGTGTTCTGAAGAGCCTACATCCCTGCATTGCAACAATCCTGTCATGGGAACCATCCCACCACATCTCCATCATCCTAATGAGGTCGTAGCCCTGCAGCTGCACACACATCTGTAACTCATCATGTTTATTCCCCATGCTGTGTGCATTAGCATGGAGACACTTCAGTGAGGAGACTTACTGAAAGGGAGTTGGGGTGCCTTGCAGGCACTTCCTGGCTTTACCTGTAAGTGCTGGAGGAGACCCTGTCTAAGCCCTGTATTGTCGATTTTGTGATCCCTTCCTTTCACATCACCCCATGCCATCTGCTTACTGACTTGTCACTCCCCACTCTTGTACTCCTCTGAAGGGGTGAGGAGATATCTAGAGCACAGCTGACTAAGCATAAACACATTTTTGATCTGAAATGCTAATCATGTCAATGTTACCTATGCACTGGGGTAGAACTGGGGGTGGAAGTCTATCAGTATAGAAGGCTGATGTTTGTATTAGCAGAACAGAGGCTTCCATCTCTGATAAGGTGAAATGTATTGAAATGGTTGAATTCAGAATGGGCATTTCAGCAGTCGCAGCTTTTTTCTGATCCTTGCTTCCTGGAGAATCAGTGTTATTTATAGAAAACTTTCAGTTTCTCCTAGTGAGGCCAATTTCCTGCCTATCCAAGCATAGTAGAAATGGTATGTGGTAGCTTTGTAGTTTGCTGATGGGTTCATGTGGACACCTTCTGGTGAAGGATGACAGTCAGCTGAATGGATGTGATTCTTAATCTTTGCATAAAGCTAGAAACTTACAGCAGTTATTACGTGGCTTTTGATGTTTTGACTAGTGGCAATGTAATGATGGTAACTATGTGAAGAGTCTTGTTCCTGTGGAGGTGTGAGAGTAAGGACTGCTTAACATCTAGCCTGTGAAGGCCTATTTCAGCTCAAAAGCATGAGGTTAGGTACACAGCTGAGGCAGCTGTATTATGCGATTCAGGTATATCATCGACAGAACTTTTAGTAGTAGCAATAATGGTATATCCAGCCTCACTGGAAAGGGAATTATTTTTATGCAAGTCTAAGAGACAGATCCTAGAGGAGCCAAAATCTTGGGCAGTGATGGGTGGACACTGCCTCTTACTCAAGATAGAATTTTAAAAGGGTTCCTTTTTTCCTGTCTGTTTTCCTTGCACATACTTAATTCAACTGCATATCCCAGTCTCTACCTATATTTAACTCACTGAATTCTTCCTTTCCAACCTAGAAAGTATTCGTATTACTGTCAGCGTGGAACAAATGTTATTATGGAGACTCCAAGGCAAAATGGAAATATCTAACAGCTTGATGTGACAGTGGGGACCACAGTCTGGAAAAATAGAAAACCAATAGTTTTATACTAAATAAATGGTCAAGCACTGGTTTATAGTTATTTAATGTTTTTGTCTACTGTACAAAAGAAAAAGAAAAACCCTAACAATGATTGAACAGAATCTAATTATGTAACTTTTCAGCAGGTGTGATTTGAAATATGTGGGAATTGTGGCAGCTGTGTGTAAGGCAGACTGGTGGATGTGATCCAGTCAAGGACAACATTCAGCAGCTACTTAATGCATAATATGAAATGCTCCAAAAATCTTTTTTTTTCTTGCAGATGTAACAGCAATCAGTAGAAAATTAGGGCATTGTGTAATGAACTTAATGAAACATAAGACTGTGTGGTGGATACCAGGTGCTCACCAATCCGCACTATCACTTCCCACTTCCTCCTCTCAACTGGACCAGAGGGAAGAAAATAAGATGAAACTTGTAGGTTAAGATAAAGGCAGCTTAATGAAAAGCGAAGCAAGGCCAGACATGTGGAAACAAAAGAAAACAGATGTATTCTCTACTTCCCATCAGCAGGTGATGTCTGGCCCCTTTTCAGGAAGCAGGGCTCCAAAAATGTAGAGGTTGCTCTGGAGGTGAATGCCTTCCCCCCACCCCTCCTTTTCCTAGTTTTTATAGTTCAGCTGACATCATATGGTACAGAATATCCCTTTGGTCAGTTTGGGTCAGCTGTCCCAGTTGTGTCCCCTCCCAAGATCTTGTCCACCCCATCCCACTGTGAGGGGAATGTTGGATAAACAGCCTTGGTGCTGTGTGAGCCCTGCCCAGCAGTAGCCACAACACGGGTGGGTTATCAGGACCTTTCCAGCTCTCCATGCAAAGCACAGCACTGGGAGGGCTGCTATGTAGAAAACTAACTCCAGATCCGTCAGACCCAATACAAACTGTTGATGAGAAGCCAAAGTGGAATACCTACAAGGCTGTGTTGACTATCCTGAAGACTTTGTCTTTTATGCTATTCTTAAAGATGGTTTATGTCATTCACACTCTTATAACACCACAGCAGGTTTATAGGAGTGCTACATGATTTTAGACAGGTTTATGATGCCATCTTTGTGCCATATTGCACACCAGACAGCAGGATAAAACTTGCAGTGATTATGCAGTGGAATCTAATTGTTTTTTAGGAACTGAAAACACAATGTTTGGGCTAGACAGTATCTAAACTGAAAGTCTAGAAGCAGGTCTGACTTGTGAGTTGAAGTAGGAAACGAGCAACACTCAAGCATAGTCCAAGTCCTGTGAAATTATTGCTAATAGTTGAAAATAGCTCACACATGACAAGTTGTACTGATGCTGAGCAGTTCAAGCTGAAGTAACTAAGTGTGATGATAATGCTAAAACTGCTATGGAAGTCAAGGAACAGTATCAAAACTGTCAGTAGTTCATCAGGTAGAGTCCCTGGTTGTTGTATCTGCTAGATTTGTATGCATGAGTTGTGGTACTGCCAGCTGCAGTGAGCTTTGGTTTCACAGGGCAGCGCAATGACACTCTGGAAGGAAAGGCTCTTCTGCTCATCAACAGACTTCAAGTGCAGCTCGGGACTTAGAGAAAAGGTTTTAATACTAGAGTCCCTGTTTAAGCTCTTTAATCTCTATTCCTTGCCAAAACCAAACTCAACACAGAAATCTGTTTGGACAGATGGAGGCAAAGGCTGTCATTTTATCCAGCTTCATACTGTTGGTATTCTGAGTGTTATCCTTTGACCTGCCTACAAACAGCTCACTTTTATCTTTCCCGTCCTTGAATTCCCCTGCCTAAAGTTCAGTTTTGTGTGACAGCTCTGAAACCACAGTCATTCTAATTCCCTTCCTCCAGCTCTTGCTCAGTGTCACAAACATCCAATACATCCAAAATCTTTCTTTAGGTAAGTAATTTTGCTGCTTCCTCAGCTTTGTTGTGTGCCACCACAGGTGACAGTTCAGCTGACAAACCAAAAATTGCATCACCCGTTTATATGTTAACTCCTGACTTCCGAGGATGGCCATGTTTTTCCAGATCTACAAGTGTGAAATCCCTAAGCTGCAAGAACCTGCTGGAGCATATCCACTGACTCCAAGGTAGGTAAAGAAGGGCTTACTTGCTTTAGAGGGCTAACCCCTCTTGGGCAGGTATTTTCAGGATTATTGGAACAGTGTAGCTTGGGGTAGTGTCTGTTGAATAAAGTTAGCCTTGGATTTGTAGATGGTCATCAAATTAACTACTTCAAGAACTCCTAGCAGAGGAGGGTGTTACCCTGATGCATGACAAGGTGGCAGATTAACTGCTTAGTTTTTCCCCTTTTGAGGGAATGTTGAGCTTGATCAAGATGCTCAAGCTGAGCAATAGCAGGAGCCTGGTCTCTCTGCAGCCTTATCTAGATAAAGAAGAGGCAGATTAGAAAGACAGGCATAACAGAACTGAGAGACATCCAAGTCACTAATGCACAAGAAAATTCCTTCTGGATAATTAAGGGCGATGCAGAGGTGAGATACCTGATGCCAAGATGAAAGTAAAATGCAGGAAAACTACGTTGTTGTGTGAGTAGCATTTAGTGGTTGTCAGCTGGGCTGAGGAAAGAAAATGTTTGTCTTGGGCTTTGAATGGATACATGGAGAATGATGCAGCCATGATGGGCATTGATGCTGGCATTTCATTGCCAGGATGGGAGGATGTCTTAGAGCCCATCTTTTGAGGTAGAGGTGTTTGAACCTGTGCTGCAAACCCCAGAAATGGGTACTGCAACAGCTGGACATGAGATTCTTTTTCAGAATTGCAGTTGTGGGCTGGGCTGCCCTCTTTAAGCTGCATGGGCAGATGTTGGCCTTGCTGATCTTTCTGCCAGTTGTTCAATAGACTGCTATTCACTGTGGTATCTAAAGGTTATGAGGCTTGAGCTACATATAGATGGAGCAGTGCCTAGATGTGATTCTTTCAAGTAGCAGTGGTAGCACACATGCCTGTTTAAAGAAAAGCAGTTTCTCTGTGTTACACACAGCTTGAAACAATTGGTGTTTTTGTTGGAGGGTTGTTACAGACTCGTATGAGGAGACATACAGGTTCAGAGTTTACATAAGAAATCGAGTTTCAAAGGTAATCCCAAGGTAAGAAAATTAATAACACTGTTCAAAAGATGAAGAACTGAGGACTTATGACTGAAGCAACCAAGGCTTAGGCATACACCACTGAATCCAACCATTGGGATTTCCTTGAGTGCAGTTTGCATCTCAACCAAATATCAGAAGCTGGTCCTGACTTCAGGCACATCATTCCTCTCTGGCATTGTACTTGAGCACCAAAACTGCACTATCTGGGCTCCATAGAATCATAGAATGTCTTGAGTCAGAAGGGACCTTAAAGATCATCTACTACCAACTCCCCTGCCACAGGCAAGGACACCTTCCCCTAGACCTGGTTGCTTTTGGCCTTGGGCATTAATTCTTAAACAAAGCTTGCTGAGATCATGGGTCACTGTGTGAACACTGAGATGACCTTGGACTTCTCCATCCTTGTCACCTCAAGCTGCTCTCTGAGGAAGTGAATTCTCCCGCTAGTGAAATGCCTGTAAGCATGAATTCTGCACAAAGTGTGACTTGTATCACTTAAACATCTGTTTCAAATTTCTGATTTCAAGTTGAGAATGATGAATGTTGAGTGTCATGATCAGTAGTTACTACAATGTTTCCAGAACTACTTCTGTCTGCCTTTCTGAAAAGCAAATCAATGCATGGCAGCTCCAAAGAGTTTCTAAAAGAGAAAATTTCTGTAAATAGAACCTATTCTATTTGTCCAATGTGTTTTAAAGTTCTTGCAATTACCAAAGTCATGATTCATAGTTCTAATATCAGTTGCTTATTTCCTGAATAGCAGTGGTTTGTGTTTTTTTTCCAATTCCATTAAAGAACTATAAATACCTACTGCAAGGCTCCATTGATCAGCACCAGCCTGCTTCATTCTACTAGCAAATCAGTTTCTAAAACAGATTAAATATCTCCTGTCTGTTCTAATTAAAAGAAGCTAATGGTTTGCTTCAGGATCAGAGTTTTGCTAACATGCACACAGACTATCAAGTCATCTAAATGCTTCCCAGTTTTCTCAGAGCTCCAGTGTCTGGAGTCTATGGATGTTGCACTTGAGCATCACCATTCTTATGATGGCATTTGGTAGGCTGGTAGAGAATGCTCAGCCTGTAACACACTGGGTACCCATCTAGCATGGTGTCATTGTTTAACTGCAGCAAGCAATTGAACACAACACTGCTGCTCGTTCAACACCCCCCCCACCCCCCCCCCCACCGGCTGTGGGCCCGCATTGGTGAAAGAGTAAAAACCTTGGGTGGAGATAAAGACAGTTTAAGGGGACAGAAAAGACAGGGAAAAGACAATAAAAAAAAAGGATACAAAAAA
>WUAM01000275.1:6084858-6112735 GCA_024336885.1 Actenoides hombroni
CCCCCCAATGGGATGTGGGACAGAATTGGTTAAAGAGTAAAACTCTTGGGTTGAGATAAAGACAGTTTAATGGGACAGAAAAGAAAGGGATAATACAATATACAAAAGTGATGCACAATACAATTGCTACCACCTGTTGACTGATGTCCAGCCATCCCCTGACCTGCCCTGTTCCCCTGGCAAGCTGTCTCCAGTTTATACACTGGGCATGACATCATATGGTATGGATTAGCCCTTTGAACAGTTGGGGTCAGCTGGGTCCTTTCCCAGCTTTTAGTGTACTCCCAGACTCCTCCCTGGCAGGACAGTACTAGAAGCTGAAACATCCCTGACTTATTCTAGTTGTTGCTAAGCAGTGTTTATACTATCAGAAATGTTGGTTATTGGTACCTCAGGTTGACAACATAAATAAACTTCTTCACTTTTTTGGAAGATCCTGTTTTAAGACCACAAACTCCATGCTATGAAGGATCCAGTCTCATCATTAGATTTTTTTTTTTCCCCTGGTTGGCAAAGGCTCAGTGGTTCCTGCCTCTCAATGCATCACTGAAATGGGAGCACAGCACTCATTTCTACTATGCTAACGTCTTGCTGTGTGCAGGATGAAGCAAAGACTAAGACTGAGCAATGTCTGTAGTATTGTGATTTTGGATCTTCCAGAACTTTCCAGACTGTGTCATGTAAACACTTGGCAGTTCAGTTATGGTGGTGTTTTCCCCCTCACTAATTACTGTTGTAGCTGCTAAGGTCCATGAAACATTTCAACTGTCTACTTTTAAAGCCCAAACTACATAATGGGGGATGTCTCTCCTCTTGGCACCAGTACATAGACCTTACTGGGATGCACTGTCTTCTCAGTCAATATCTGAACTTCTTGCTCCTCAGCTGTTCATCCAGAGACCTCTTAAAGTGCTTGTGTGACTCTTGTACATACTGTGGTGTCTCAGTCAGTCTCCTGAGCTCATGCTCTTCTTCCCCTCTCCCTCCTTCACCAGCCAGACTCAAGAATTCCTTCAACTGTTTTGCAGGTGATCAGAGTCAGCTAATTGCAGACAAACTCCCTGTCCTAGTCATGGATATGCAATGACACAGGCAAAGGACTGTTCCCAGTGGCATGAATGAGGCCTCTTCATGACAGAAGCCTACTTAGTTGTTCGAGCATAAGCTCAGGGCCAGAGAACTGGTCCTGGCCATAAAGGCTGGCCAGACCATTTTTCAAAGTTCACTCTTTTTTTTTTTTTAACCACACATCTGTACAACAATGTCTTCTGTCTCTGAATGTAGGCAGAAATAGCATCTCCTCGGGACTGACAGGATCTCTGCAGATTTCATGGCTGCCTGACTATTACTAATGCTGGAGTTTTTAATCTTCAAGGTACAAATTACCTCTGGAGCTGGATCCCTGAAACTTCATTTTTCCACTTTTAATACCTGCCTCTTTCAGCATTTGAATTGTGTGCAGATGGTTCTTTGCTTGATGTCACTGACCTTTCAATTTAAAGCTGTGGTGATTTCATTTAGGAAACTATCCCAGGGCTTACTGCGGAACTTCTGCATATTTGGGGAAGCAGCCTCACCTGGGACCGGGGTTGTTGGCATTCACCCAGTCCCTTAAGGTTTGCCATCATGTGGTCAGCTGACAAATGCACACACTGGTCAAGGTCTTGCAGATGGTTCAAGGCTACTGGAAGTACATCAATGAGTGCTTGTGTAATTACGTTAGAAGGAGATGCACAGTATCTGCCAAACCTTAGACTGGTGTTTGAAACTTGGATAGGCTGGTATCTGTGCCTGGGAAGAGGATCTTCCCTTTACCTTTCTGGTAATTCTCAAAGACCTTAGTGTTGTAAGTGAGCTGCTGTATTTATCTTTCTCAGTGGTCTTCCAAGGGGGATGGGGAGGTAGCCTTTGCAACTGATATTTTGGTAGGAACCTCATGGGAGATAACAAAAGTCCTTGTTGATGGCCCATGCACGGGTTTCCCTACTCTTCTTTATGATTGGGCAATGGTAACCCTTATCTCCAGCAGTATAGCATCCTGGGAGATGATGTGTTAGTGCTGAATAGCAGATGTGAGGCTCTTTGATGTCCAGAAATTTGTGGTCCCATTGTTCATCCCATGTGTACCTATTAGTTATTCCCACCAGCAATAGAATGGTGATGGCTCAGGTGAGCTGGCCTGCCACAGTAGTACCATGTACCTGAAGGGGAAGCTCAGGTCCTTAACCTGAAGTAAAACCTAAGATCTGTGGAGCAATTCTTGTGATCCCATCCACAGCGAAAAGCCAGGCCCACAGACTGGGGAGAGATGTCAGAGGCTCTCTGTCAGGACTCCAAGGAGCACTTGCAATGGATGCAAAGGCATCAAGACCAGTGTGTGCACATGTCATTGCAAAGAGCGCTACGCAAAGGTAGGAGCCAACCTTAAGGCATCTGCTTCTGTGATATGAGCCAGCAAATGGTGCACACAGTGCATGTGTTGTACTAAGGAAGTGTGCAGGTGAGGAGATGACACCTAAGATCGTAGAATGGATACTGAGCACTGCAAGTGCAGTGTGGACTTGATAAAGTAGCTGTGGTCTGTATTAGCTGCTGGGGCTGTAAGAAGGAAACTGCTCCCCAGGGTAGATGGCTGTGTTGATGTAGATGTAACCTAAAGTAACTGTAATGCAGCTTTTGGTGCCTAACCATGCACAGCTTATATAAGTACATCTAATGAGTTGAAGACGTTATTAAATGTTAAAGACATCATTCATGTGTAAAGAAAGTCTATTTCAAACCAGGTTTTTGAAATAGACAGTGTTGCCTTTTCCCTCTGGCCAGCAAAGTGTTCTTCCAAACTGAAGAAGTTTGTGTATAAAATAAGTACATCATTATATATCCACTCAGGCACATGTTACTAACCTGGGAGGCCAACTCACCTGTAGCCATCACCATTCTACTTCTGATAGGAACGCAGAATGTATGTGCGTAGGATGAACACTGTGAACAAATATATATATATAGATAAATGCAAAAATTACATACTGAGAGAGACCACAGTAGCAAAAAAAACGGATAAAATTTGCCCGTAGAAGGTTTTTTTTATCTCTAGTAATAAACTTACATTTCCGTGGTAGGGATTTATTTCATACTTTTTACGTAAAATCTACGTTAACAAACCCAGTAAACTGGGCCTACTTTAGCAGCTATTAGGTGGCAATTAGTCTCTTTGGGGAACAATTAGAGCTCCTCCTAGTGCCTTTGGAGGCACTACTACTGTACAAGAGCTGTACCAATTACGCTCAAAATATCTTGCAATTTTCACAGAAATAAAAAGTAATTAACAGCTTGCCTTAGTGTTCTCATTATCTAAGTTCAGAACTGTTTCAGGGCTAGGATTTTAATTGGAAAATGATTGGAAAGCTTTCCCTTAAGAACCATTGCTTTTTTCTTTTTATCTCTCTTTTATAAACAGATTTTAGAGTACGTGTTTGTGATCCTGCTGCTGGGGAAAACAGATCTTTGTTTTATTACAGTCAGACAAAGACAACTAGGAGAGCTGCAAAAACTTGTACGTTTTCATGATGAGACTGTTTAAAGTTACCCTTTAGCATGTGTAAATATTTTCTATTTATATTTTTGAAACAAGTGTATACATTAAAGGATACTAGCCAATTAATTGTAGCTAGAACCTAAGCTTTGTAGGCAATTAAGTCAAAACAGAAGGGAACTATTTTAACTTATTTTATATTAGTTATTCTTCCTAGACTGTGAATTGCTTTGTAAAGCAACATTCTTCTGTAGTGAAGACGTGCAAATGCTAAATAATACTTTTGTAATAGCGTGACATTACTATTAATGTTGTATGTGACATAGTTGAAGCATAATGACAAGTTCAGTTTGGCAAGTTCCACTTATTCCTCGTGAAACTAGAGGATGAGTTGTTGCTGACTTCGCTCATCCTAAAATCACACTGCTGCCCAAAGTTGCTTTTGATTTGATGCAAAATCATGTTTTGGTGAAGTAACATTGTGGGCTTAAAGCTGGTGAAAATTGTGATGTTTGCCAGCTGATCTTGAGCTTGATAAAAAACCTGGCATTGCGTTGGGTGCTTTGGCTGACAGTGTGCTGGATTGATCCAGGTTTGGGAAAATGGGATTGTTTGGCCATTGAAATCAGCTTAAAGAAAAAAAAAAACCACAACAAACAAACTTGGAAAAGATTTTGTTTCTTGGAAGTGTTGACTATGGTTTTATCTTCTTGTAGGTGCAAATTGAGAATGTCCAGGTAATTAAATGCATCACTCAAACATTTTCACTGTGACTTAATCATCTTCAGCCACATTTTTCTACTTTTCTGTATTCTTGTGAGAGCAGTTTTAAAAAAGCATGCACTCGTTTAATCATTGGGATAACAGACGATCTAGGGCTCTTGAGAAGCCAGTGGACATCAGGACAATAGCAGATCACACTAATGAGTGGGGTACCAGCTGTGAAGTGGTGTAGCAGCTGGTGCTGGAGATGTGCATGGGATAAAGATTGACTGTCATCATGGATGACTCTGGATGAGTTATGAAAGTAAGAAAAAACCCCAGATAATTTATCCTACCATGGCCCACATTTCATATTCTCTGTTCTTTTTCAGCTGTTGAGTTGCTTTTCTACTTTGTGTTCTTAAACCATTGCATCGAGAGGCATGAATGCACGAAAATAAGGTGTGACCTTAGACCTCTCTCCGTGAATATGTAGCATAGACCTTGGACCTTAATATGTAGTGTAGACCTTGCTTTAGACCTATATCTATTAACATGTAGCGTAACTTTGTCTTATCTTTTCTTTGCTACTCCTGTTGCTCAAACTTGTTTCTTAATAGCATTCTTTGGAAGCATAAAATGAAAGTAATCTAAAACAGCTGTCAGTGGCAGAAAAAAAAATCTATTGAACCACAGCAGGTGAAAATCTGAGAGTTATCTTGTATCTTATGCTAAATGTTGCCCCCCCCCCCAGCTGGCATAGCAGAATTGTGAAACTTGATTTTGAATCATCTTGCAGTCTTGATTAGAACTTTTTAATATACTTATCTGTTTTGTAGTAAGATGGAGAAGACTTCTAGTGCCTGCATAATTCCTGTGCAATTAAACTAGCTCAGGCTATGACTGTGCATTAAAAAGTAGGCAATGAAAGATTCTGTTTTTCAGGTTTCTTCACTTTGACATTTTAACTTAAACTTCGGAAAAGCTGATCACTCTTTCACTAGCAGGCTAGCTTTTTAAAAACTGTTTGCTTACCTGCATGGCCATTTCTGCAGCTTTAAATTCTTAGTTCATGTCTGTTATTCTTAAATGCCACATGATTAAACTAAAGCCTTGAGGCTTTCTCAAAGCTACTTCTGACAAATACCATAGTCATGTGTAAATATAAAATTATTGCATTCAAACAATGTTAGTACCAAGAAACCTTTTGGATGAGAAAATAGTGAGTTGGACTCACACTTGCAAACAAAACATATTTGGAAAGCACATGGGGCTCCATATTATTGAGAAACAGACTGTCACACCTAGCGTTGCTCTGTCAGGACTTGGGTCTACCTCTTGGTTTGTGTACTATGAAATTTTCCTAATGTTCTGTTCAGACAAGTCAATTGTAGAATTAACCTTTCCATCTGTCATTGAGTTTAAAGGAAAAAAATACTTCTTTAGTAGGTATAATGTTTAATCTTCATAGTTCCAAGTAGTTCTGATAATGACTAAGCACAATTTCTTTCAGGACTGGTTATTAACATTCACTCCAAAGCTGGGTTTGCAGATGTGGCCGCCATAGCAACAGTATGAAACATCTCCTTTAGTAATAACTAATAATATAGGTAATATGGGTGGACTTCCTGGGCAGTTTGAAATAAATAAAAAGATTGGATTAAGGATCTCGCTTCTGTTTCTTTATATTTTATTTGAAGGATCAGCTTTTCTTTGTCTCTATTTTTATTACCTTTTATGTGTGTTAAGATAGTTATAAAAGTTAATGTTTGATAAACATCACCAGAGAGTGAAATGCAAGATCTGTTCAGTATAAAATATATGTATATTACAATGTTTATAAATATATTTTTGCAACTCTAAATTAAGTTAAAAAGCCACCCAAGTCTCTAGGCACAAAGGAAATGCATCAGAGCATGAGTTGTCCTTATAAACTTGCAAATATGGTTGAATTAGGCTGAGCTAATCACTGCTGAGGCAAATGTGCAACAGACTTGGAATACTGAAAGTAGCTTCTGGCCATAGCTTGTGGTTTAGCTGGGGAGAAATGCACCTGGGAGAGGGCTATGAAAAAGCATCATGACAGGATAAGATGGAAAGGAAAAGCTGAAGTAGTTTCTGTAGTGGTACAGATAGCCTAGTTATTTGGGGTTGACTGGCCTGGGACCTGTGGCTAATAAGGCTGAAACAGGGCAAACAACTACTAAAAATAGAAGTGAGAGAAAGAATTTTAAAATAACAAAAAATAAATCCAAAACGAATCCTGCTGGATGATGAAAGGGCTTATGGAAGAGCAATTGCATGGCATACAACTAAGAACATGAGGTTCCCCTTGCATTTAAATTAAGTCTGTGGTGCAGGCCCAAAAGGAGTAGACTTGGTCAAGAGATCACGTCAGTGACTTGCTTATACTTGATCAAAAAAGGTCAAAGAGAAACGGATGCGGGAAACTGAGGTGTGGAGGGGGTAATGCCAAAAAGTACATTTGGGGTGATATTGCTACAGTATCTTTCAGAGTGGGATTAACACATCTTTCATCACTGATTTGTCTTGAGCAGAATAGTCAGCCCTGGAGGTATCAGCCTGGTCTGCTTTTCTTGTTTTACAGATTAATTTTCATTATGTAATGATTTCAAAACCTGTTGAGTTTAAGAAAGCCAGAAGCAACTATTTGAGGACTTGCAGTCTGCCCTTCATACAGCATTTTCTTGGGTAGTAAAAAACCAAAAAGTAGTATTTTGTAAAACAACCCTGAATATAAGTGCTGTTGTCATACTGTATACATCACTGGCCCCTGGTTGGCAAGAGAGGTTTGTGTTGTAAGCATTGTAGCAGTGATGGTATTATACCTGAGAAGACCTAAGACTATAGGAAGAGCCAAAGTGCACAGGGAAAAGCTTTATCTCTATTTTATTAATTTATGTATTTTGTTATCTTTTTTGAACCAATTAAAAGAAAATTTAAATTGGGCCCAATTTTCTGACTATACCACTAAGCAGCATGTTTTATCCTGTTTCAAAGTATGACCACTTTCATGCTTGTGTTTTAGTGCCCTTCCCAGCCTCCAGCACCCTGCACAAGCCAAATAAATAATTATGCCCCAAATCCTGCTTTTAGCTGAGCTTGTGCCTCGGTTATTTTGGTGATTTTCTTCATAGTCCCCCCGAAGTTGACTATTAGGAGCTTACTCCTCTTCCACCAGTTTTGAACATCTTGGTTTCTTCTTCAGTGTCTGCACCAGCAAAGGCTTTGACTGTTTATTGGATGCTGTGTAGGAATCAGTTAAGACAGATAGAAATCTCATGGACACCTCATTGGATTTCCAGGAATGTAAGAAATGCCCTTTGAGGTCAGAACAGTCTCTGATGGTGGCAATGGGAAACGCTTTTTAGGGAAAAAGATGCTTTCTGCCATCCATTCCACTTGCACTCTGCTAATATCCACATTCATTGTGCAAGGAATGTTAGAGGGGAAAGTTCCTTGTCTGTTCTTTCAGTATCTGTTTATGGATCTGTTGTCCATCAACTGGTACAACACCTCTCAAACCTTTTGTCTCTACAGATTCCACAAGTTTATTAAACCCATGAAAAAAAAAAAGTTTATACATTTTAAACTGTCCCCTGCTATTTTCAGTGAGTGATCTGTCATTCTGGTATTTGAAGGATTCAGTGGATAAATTGTGCATTTAACTTTTCCTCTGCCTACAGGATTTTGTAAGCTTTGCTTGTATGCCCACTTAGCATTTTCAGTTCTTGCAAGGCAGATGATCTCTCCCTTTCGTCGTTCCAGTTGCCCTTCTGCACCCCTTGGCTATCTCTGCTCTTTCCTTCCTGAGATGTGGGGAGTGAGGCCTCAAGTGGTGCCAGAGCTGAGAGGACAGCAAGGTTTTGCATGGAGGCAGAACAGTGCCCTGTGTCTTGCCTTTCTAGGCACAGAAGACAAACTGATTCATCAGCTGTTCAGTGCTGCAATGTGCAAACCCCTGTGACAGACATTTTCCTTTTGCATCTTCCTGATCTTAAGGCCATGTCTTGATGGTGCTTCCCAGACATGCAATAAGCACAGGCCACTGAAATGCCCTCGGTCTGATTCTGACCCTGGCATTTGAATTCTTGCTCCTTTTTGAACGCTGCAAATAGGGTTTACTCCTCCTGTCAACGGGAGGCTGACTGCCTTTCCCGATGGGGTGGTTGGTTACCAGGATGATTCCCCCATGGGTTACGTTAGCACAGGGGTGCAGGGAAAGACTCCCCCAAATCCTGTTCCTGGTGGCTCTTGCCTGGTGGCTGCTCACACTGCTGGGTAGGGAGGGAAATGTCTCATTTCTGGCAATGAAGAGGCTACTGTTCATCAACTCCCACCACTTATTTTGATTTTCACATTTTATTTCATGAAATATTTAATTCCTTTGCATCACAGGCTGTTTTCCACATTAGCAATTCACTTTAATACCAGTTTCTTTTGAAACCCTCAGATTTTTGAGAAGCAACTAGTAAGACTGAAATAGTTTACGTGACCAGAAACTGAAACTTAAAGATACTCAGTCTTTTCTGAAAGACTTTCATTAACATTTTATCCACAAATAGCTGTGGATATTTTCTTCAGGAAAGGATCTTATTCCCAGAGCCATATTACTGCAAAGCTGAAATATACTTCTTAGTGGGGCTGGTAAGGAGTCCCTGAGACTCCTTGTGGTCCTCTGTGTTCTTTCTCTCTCACTCCCTGCCATTTCTGTTCCTGTTGGAGGCATGGAGGCAGACACTGGAAATGGTCCTTTCCAACTTGTGGTACAGGTTGAGGTATCAGCTGTGGGGAGGCCTGTGGAGCTTTTTAGCAAGCGGTTATTTGAGAAGTTATTCTTCATTTCATTGTGGGCATTGCTGTTGTGAAATTTCAACTTATGTAGATGTGACAGGGAAAAAAGGTATGAATGCACCTTTAAAATGCATTGATTTGGGTCCAGTTTCTTTTGAGGATGGACACTGAGAACCATGTCTATACTGGGCCCCACACAGTACTTCTGTGACTCAAAAACATTGTCACTACTGTTCATATCACTTCAGTTCTGAGTTTCTCAAGTGATGTTATGCCTCTTCTCAGTTTGACAGGCCTCTATGTCTGCAGTGTGCTCTTGCCAATTGCTACCTAATAACCCAGTTGTAGCTCATGATTCCAGACTTCATGTAAAATGCTACAGCAGACTGCTTCAAAGAGAGATCCAGCTTCCATACCCGCCTCTCCTCAGAAAAAAAGTAAAATAAATATCAAGCTCCCCGGGAAGTTTCCTGGGCCTCTCTTTGCCATCTTTAACAAAAATGTACTAAAATAGGACCTGCTCCTGAGTGCTGCCTTTTGCCCCATTTTGTTCCTTTCCAGGAGGCATTCGTTGTGCTGGTGCTGAAGAAGCTGCTGGCTCCATGGGATTTAGAAAGTCAGCTCCAAGTCAACTGTAACTTGTGACTCTTTTGGTCTTTAGTTCCTTGGGGAAATAAAAAGCTGATGCCCCTTTCTCTGAGCTTCTGTTGCACAGGCAAGCCAAAAGTAAGGCTGAGGGACTTGTGCGTACTGTAGTAGACCTCATGGAGGTATTGATAGCTATCAACTAATGAGCATGGACTAAATCTGTAGTAACTGACAATACAACACTAAAATTGCAAAAGCTGCAGACAGGTAAGTAGGGTGGTCCTGGCCTCCAGCATCCATGTAGAACAGGTATTTCTACTTCAATGATCAGTTTAGACTACACCTCTTCTTTGAAACTACAGAGTAGTTTCTCGCAGTGGCTTCATGGACTTCAGGCACATTTGCACATCTTGCAGAGGAGAATTAATTTTTCTGTGGCTGGTCAGAGTACAGTGGGTGCCCTGTTACCAACAGCTTTAATGTTCCTGCTGGCTGCTCCTCTACATGAACTGTCAGTCTCAGAAGCCCATGGTCCTCTCCCTTTTACATCCCACACCCCAGAAAATCTGGAAGGTGTTCCAGTTTTGGTCTGCAGTTCGGCTGTCCCTCCAGCAGCGCACAGTGACAGCTGTGCTTACAGGGATGGGAAAGCCTGACTACTGCATGTATTGGAGAGGTAGGGGGGCTTTCTCTGTGGCCTTCCACATGGTTGTAAAGATGTCCCTTGAGGAAGAAAAATTTGGTATTCTTATGCAGATGTCTGTGCACACCTGGAGTGGGTGATAGTAGTTCCTTTATGGAGCAGGTACAGTAGGCTGTACTGGGAGGATAGTACCTATGTTAGCATTCACCAGAACACTTGCACAGACACTTCCAGCCCCATATCAAACCTAGCTTTTTTGCTTTCATAGGGTCCCTTCCACAAAAATGCTCATGTTAATACAGGCATTACTGGGTGTTGGAAGATGTACTGCAAAGACGAAGCAGGCAGGAGCATCCAGCAGGTGACCCAGACCCCAAGGGCCTGGGATGAAGATGCCGGACTGGTATACTGATTTTACCACCACAAATGCCTCCATGGGACATTTGCCTGCAGGGCATCAATCACTGGCTCCTGTAAGACCTTCATGGGATCTCCTCCTCTCACCAGCAGTCTTCCTGGGTTGCCAGAAGGCTGGTACCTAAGGCACTTGTACCTTATTGCCTCTATTTCTCTGGTCTCCCAATGGTCAGAAGATGAGGCATTTAGAAAGCAGTATATTGTTTTGGGGTGCAATGTGCAATCCATACCTTGTGTGACATACTTAAGAGCAAGCAATCTTTGCAAAGTTTTCTTTGTTGGCATTTTCTCTCTTGAAGAAAAATATTACATTACAAATGGGAGAATGAACGTGGCTTTTCTTTTGTACCCAATACTTCTCTTCATGCAGTCACTATTTACAAACTGTGGACATGTTACTTGGTAGCCTGCTTTTCTTCCTCGGGCATTTTTGGAGCTCTGATGTGGGCTGTGTTTGTGTCTGTCAGCTCCATATGGAAGGTTGAAATGTCTACAAAGACACAAAGAAGCATCTGGATGCATGGTAGGTGTTGGGTCTATGCCTGAGGCTGACAAGGACTAATTGTCACTAGTAGCTGCCTAGAAGAAGCTGAGCAAGGTTAAGAAACATATGAACTCTAAGTTCAGCAAAGGCTAGCTCTGAATAGGTGGACAGAATGCAAACCAGACAGACGGTGTTACTCTGTGAAATCACCTTTTTTTCAGGTGTTTGATAAACCACCCTTGAAAGTAGCAAGTTAGAAATTACCTGCTATAAAAGAGATTAACAACAGCAGGTCATCATCCTACTAAAGTCCTGTGATTTGAAATAGATTCCTCAGCGTGTCTACAAGAGCCACATCTCTCTGCCTTCTGAACACATTGTCAACCCTCCTTTAGGAGGTTAGGAAGAGGGTTTATGTACTATGAAAGTGCTTTTGTTTGTATTGTGTGGGTAGAGTTCTCTGGTGTCTGAATGCTTGTACCAGGGAGTCTTTGCTGAAGTGCTGGCTGGATGGAAGGATAATCCTAGTGACATTAGTTAAATGTAATGCTTTGTATGTTAGGCACTAAATGTTTTAAACCATTTATTGAAGGTAGAGGAAGAGAAGTGAAGATGGGAAGACTGGGATCAGCAATAAGTTTGAGTTTTAAGGGCTGTTGCTGCCTTTTCTTCAAGAAGCCCTCATATCTCTTCAGTTTATAACAGGGTTTAATGTCCACCAGGGGAGATGCACTGGGCTTTAGGATTGTCTCTTCTGCATCACACAGAATTCTGATCAGCATTTGGGGAAATGTAAGCTGCTAATTGCTCTTTCCCTTCCCTCTCTCTCAGTCCTCATGATAATTTTAGCAATGGCACAGGAATGTTCTGTTTTGCATAAGCACTTGGCATCCCCTGTTCCCATCCTACCAGCCACAGCAGCTGTGCTGAATGAGGTGAAGAAAAATGACACCGTGTGAAAGAGGTCTTCTTTAAGGCAAAGGGTTTAGATTATAGGTATAGTGTAGCCTTTTTACCTCCAAAGCCAAGCCAAACTTAGAAATAAGTCCTAAGTGTGTTGTCCGCCTGCCCTTGGGCACTGTTTTGAGCTGCCTCACTCCTATCTCCTGGAAGCAGTTGTATTGAGCTGCTGTGCTGACAACCAGCCAGTTTTGAAGGCTGTCAGTTCTGATGGTACAGGTTCAAGGCTCCAAATCTTAGTGCTGATACCTGATAACAAAAATGTTGCCTCTGAACTCAGCTGATTATGTTTTACTCTTGTAATTCAAAATAACTGATTTAAATGATGAAGTGAAGCACACAAGAGAAGGATTTACAGTCAGGTGCTTCTTACTGGGCATGATGGTGTGTTATTCAATGTCATAAACATGATCTGCTTTTTCAATAGGACATTCAAACTGCTGGATAGATGCTCAAGAATACCTGGTTAGGTCAGGATGATCCTCATACTTTTACAACTTTACTACACAGTTAAAAATATTCTATTAGAAGTCTGTTATAGGTACATACCTGTCCAGAACTTCTTGGTTATACTGACGTCTAACATGTTTTTATTGCCTTAATTCCTACTTGTCATCTTGAGCCAGAAATGTAAAATGTGGAAATGCAGTGGAGAAAAATCTATACATGAAGAAATACATCCATGTGTATCAATTGAAAGCTGTGTTATTGCCCATGATTAAAGCCAGAAAAAAAAGTAGAAGCAGTAAAATAAATCTTCCAATATAAAATTTAAGTAGTACAGTCTCTTCAGCTTTGAAGGTGATTGATGATGTTGTATAAACGCTTACATGCGGGAATAAGAAGTGACAAACTTCTCAGCGTTTCAGACAAAAGTGTAATAGCTTGCAGGTAAAGTTTCCATCTGGAAGCTGGTAGATGGGGATTTCCACATGTGAGGTAAATTTGCTGGCATGCTTACACTGTCTAGGGACTTTCAACTGAGTTCAGGCAGCTTTCTAAAAAATTATTTTATTCCATCCTTCGTAAAAGTCCTTTGACTGCTCTGTGCAAGAAAGCCTGGAAGAGTGGAGTTGTCTCTTCTGGCATTTGTTTGTCAGTTCTGTAACTAAGAGTGCTCCATTTACCTAGCATGCCTGCACATGGCTCATGTAACCATCTGTGACTTGAGGATCTTGGAGCTTTGCATGCCAAATTCTTTATGTATAAATTCAGAATTTCATGACACTTTTTAGCTAATTACTTCACCTGACACTTCTCATTCTTTGTATATTACAATTTTAAATCAGCTTTTAATGCTTTTTCATTTGCTAATATTCTATGAATTCCAGCAGCTGGCACATGCTATGTTAGTTTTCTTTTTAAAGTCAAAATCTCCATAAGGCATGGACAGATGTTGATACCAAAATAGCAGCTGTAGCACCACATTATTCTCTTGAACCAAGAAGCAAAATGTTGTTGTTGAGGATTAGCAGTACTTCAGTGTCAGCATTTAGGCAGAAGGAATGTTACCTCTTACAGTCAAAACTTCATAACCACTTTTTTTTCCCCAACCAGTGCTGCTGTTTTCGAAGTGTTGGATGCAATGGGTTGCAGCACGCGTGTTCTGTAGACATTGCCAGGTTCAAAACTTCTTACAAAACCGTTTGTAGAACTTAGCTAATAAAACTGCTGACAATTTTTTTTTTTAGTAGCCTGGGGTGCTGCAGGATAATTAGGTTTATATTTGGCCTATAGCATTTTGTTATGTAAAGCTGATCCTCAAAGAGATTGACTTTCATTGAGACACAGAGTCTTGTTTAATTTCAGAAGTAGCAGTAATTTCACAACCACTGGTCAGATAACTTCAGTGTTAGATTTTAGAGCAACTGATAGCTTCAGGCACCAGATCATCACACTAACAATACATACAGGTCACATTAGAGAACCTAATTGGTACCTTCATCAGCTGACTTCAGTTAGGGAAAGCCAAAAGTGTGCTACCACATGCTGCAACTAAAGGAGTGTGTACTTGAATTGTAAAAACCGTCTCCAGTTACTGCCACTTCCTCTTCTCTTGGTCCTGACACCCATTAAAGAATGACTAGTTCTTTTTCCAGCTATATCTGGGAATATATGACAAATAAGGCATAAAACATGCCAGTTACACTTTTTTTTCATTTTGTTCTTTTTGATGTCAGGCCCCTGAGCACAATCCCCACTCCTGGGGGTGTCTGCCTGTGCTCAAGGTTGGTGCTGAAATGGTGCTTTTGTGTAACCTTAGTTCAAGTGAATAGTGTTTGTGTCAGTTATGCAAGGAAGAGCTGTGAGAAGCAGCTGCTCCATTCTGGAGCTGCATTTCAGCTCAGACTGCTGCCCTTGTTTGTGCCTGAACTATGTTAACAGGGTACATGGACATGTCTGTAATCTGCATCTGCCTTGGCATGATTTTGGATTAGCCTCATTCCTATGAGTTTATTTGGCTGTCGCTGATTCTTGGTTGCCCTGGCTATACTCCTCAGATCTGATCCTGACCCTGATTTTCCTTCTTGACCTTGGACCTGCCTTATTGTTGTAAACTTGCCTGGTGGATCTGTGGACATGATGGACCCTTGCCTGACCCTGGTTACCATCAACTGACCTGCTTTGCTCATCTTGCTCAGGTACTGTGGGACAGCATCTTTGGTGATGATGTCACTGCTTGGCCTTGCTTTGCTGTCCCCCTCTAGTCCAGTCGTCCCTTCCCCAAGGATCTGTTGCTATAATTTTTCTCCCAGCACAACAGTAATGCCTTCATTTCTAGTTTCATTTGGTGAAAGTTTATCTTATGAAATCACTTAATAATTTAATGCAGTATCTTCTTTGCCCCATTATTGTATACAGCTGTATTTCTGAACATTTACAAGCTTAACTGGTGAGTCCCGGACTTTTTTTCTTGCTGGATGGTATGAACAAATCAGAACCTTTAAATATTTATACATGTAAGTAGAATCCCTTGAAGCCATTGTGATTTCCTGGTTGAATTTTTTTAAGAATCAGTCCCCAGGATGAATTCTCATTGCAGAACACATCTGGTGTGGCAGTTTGCTGTTGTAAGACCCCTGCTTAGAACATATGTAGTCTATTCTATGGTGCAACTGTTTTATTCTGTTTCATCAAATATGGACAGTTTGAGGACACCACTTTCATCATGACTGAATAAAAAGGAATTAATAAATTATTCTGCTGGCATGAGAAAATTTGAGGACCAACTGTTACCATCTTTGGGCATGGCTTACTAACATATCTTACAATGCCCATATGAAGTTGCAGTGTGTCGAGTAGCTTACACTAAGTGCAACAAAATAGAAGGTTGTAAGACAAAGAACAGTGCAGACATGCCACTAAATATTCAGGGCTTCAGTAGTACTGGGGCTAACTGTTCAATAGGGCTTCAATAGTGTGGTGTTCAGCACTACATGAATAAAACCTGTATCTGAATGACAAGTCAGCCCGAGTAGAGCTCTGTGCTGGGGTGGCTGGGTGTACCCTGCTCTGGTTTAGATATATATGCTTAAAGCTGCAGTGTGTGATGCAGACATACTCTCACATCCTCAGACGCCAGCCACAGTTAAAGCTGTTCAGTGCTTTCCCTTGGAAATAAGACACAGTTACAACTTTGTTAGACTGTGATTTCCCATTTGTCTCAATCTGGATTTCTCCTGAAAACATCAGTAAAATTTTCCAAAGAGTAAATGATGGAAGAAATATGTTGCTTTGACCACGTCAGTAACCAACTACCCAGTTCTTACAATCTTGGGACTAAGAAGATCAGCTATTTCTTTGCTTTGGGCTCAGGAGATGAAGTTTGCTGTGTAGAAAACAAGACTTCAAATTGGCTATCCCCTTTGCGATTTCAAAAAAGAGACATTAAAGCCTTCTGGGGGAAAAAGTTGGTTGAGAAAAATGATTTCAACAGAGACTTGTGAGAGATTCTCAGATGGCCAGAAGATGAACCAGATGTGAATATGCCCCTGTCCAGAAAGTCTGGCATCAAGCAGGCATTTGTATTGCTCCTAAGCAACAGGCCTGCTTTGGTGCTTTTCATAAGCTCATTTGTTTTCTCAGAGGGTTGGTCAAAGTCTCTCTAGAATGGAAAGTTCATCCCTTTCATCAGCAAAGAGACCTTAACTCAGTGGTTCAACTCACCAAGGCAATCAGTTAGAAAATAAAACCAGAATAGGGTGTTGGTTCTTAATGTTGATTCAGAAAGGGAGAGTGAACGGAGGGTCCCAGAGGATAGCAGTGTAACCACACAGCTGTCTCAACACCTAGAAGTATTATCCAGAAGAGTTCCATCTGGATGCCTAATGTGATAGGGAATAGAAGCAGATTCCATTCCAGGGTACCAGTCCCAGACATCTCTGACCTGGGTCTTTGCTCTGGATCTACACAATGGTACTGAAGGAGCTGGCAGAAGTGCTCACCAAACCACTTTCCATTATTTATCAGCAGTCCTAGCTAACTGGGGATGTCCAGTTGGCTGGAGATTAGCAAATGTAGATTAGGACCTATCTACAAGAGGGGCTGAAAGGAGGATCTGAGGAACTACAGGCCTGTGAGTCTGACCTCAGTGCCAGGAGGAAATATCTTGAGTGCCATTATGTGGTACATACAGGAAAACCAGACAGTCAGGCCCAGTCAGCATGGGTTTAGGAAAGGCAGGTCCTGCTTGAGTAACCTGATCTCCTTCTATGATAAGGTGACCCGCTTAGTGGATGAGGGAAAGTTAGATGATGTCTGCCTGGACTTTAGTAAAACTTTTGACACTGTTTCCCATAGCATTTTCCTGGAGAAACTGGCTGCTCAGGGCTTGGATGGGCATATGCTTCGCTGGATTAAAAAACTGGCTGGATGGCTGGGTCCAAAGACTGGTAGTGAATGGAGTTAACTCCATTTGGCAGCCACTCACAAATGGCATTTGCCAGGGCTCGGTACTGGGGTCTGTTATGTTTAATATCTTTATCAGTGATCTGAATGAGGGAATTGAGGGCACCCTCCACAGCTGGGACTGTTGATCTGCTTGAGGGTAGGGAGGCTCTACAGGGGGTAGGGGAGGGTTGTTTAGCCTAGGAAAAAGAAGGCTGAGAGGAGATCTTTTCACTCTCTACAACTACCTGAAAGGTGGTTGTAGTGAGGTGGGGGGGTTGATCTCTTCTCCCAAATAACAAGTGATAGAATGAGAGGAAATGGCCTCAAGTTGCACCAGGGGAGGTTTAGATGGAGCATTAGGAAAAAATTTTCATTGAAAGAGTTGTTGAGCACTGGAACAAGGTGCCCAGGGAAGTGTTGGAGTCACTGCCCTTGGAGGCATTTAAAAGACGTATAGATGTGGTGCTGAGGAACATGGTTTAGTGATGACCTGGCAGTGCTGGGTTGGACTTGATGATCTTAAAGGTCCCTTCCAACCTGAACTATTCTGATGCTGTAATGAGTGGTGATTCTAGGCAGCATCAGGAAGAGGCCAACAGTGACGGCTTGCAAGGCTACATACAAGGTAATACCTGTGAGGAAAGAACATTGCTCATTTGCAGTGTCCTGGCCTGTTGTATTTGTGTCTGTCTCCCCAGTAAATCAATGGTCTATTTAAAAGCTTTACTTAAGTTCATTAGTAATTCTTTTCTTCAGGGATCTCATACGTCCAGGCGGATCGTCTCACCTTCTCTCTTACCCTTAGTCTCAGCTACTTTCTTTGATCTCTGTTGATGAACCGTATTTCCCAACCAGTTAGGAGAATTTGATGACTGAAATTTTGTTTATGTTTTTTGTCCTTTTCCGTAACTCTCAAATAACTGATGCAGAAATTTCAAATGACAGACAGCGACACATTAGTACTACAGAGAACTTCAGTGTGTGGTGCTACAGTGCCCTGCCTCTCTTCCTTGTTTGCTTTTTAGGAATATATTTGAGGAATCAACATCCCTGTAAGAAACAGGCCATCTCACAGCCTATCTATTTAATCTGGTGGGGAATAAGGAGGACAGTGCAGGTAACATAACTGCAATCTCTGTTGGCTTTATATGCCAGCTGCATTTTCCCTGTCTCTGGTTTTGCAACTACAGACTTTCAGGATAGGATCAGTTTTTTAATATTGCTGTTTACTTAAAAACCCTGACATTGTTTTGAGACTCTGCTGGCCCCAAAGCACAATGCATCACACACAGCAAGATTATTAAGGAAAATGGAAAGATCACTGTGATGCTGAAGTAATTTTTCCTGTTCAAACAGATCTTGTCAGCACATCAATTAATGTAAAATGTGCCAGTTGGAGGAACAGGAGAAACAGTGTTGTTGGAGAGGTCATTTCTGCATGGAGAGCAGTAGACAGCCTGGTCTGCAGGGACCAAAGTGCAGTTGGCTTGGAGGAAGTGAGCTGCAGTTGAGGGAAGGCATTTGTCATGAGCAGGCTGATCCCTGTAGAGGAGTCAGAGCCCAGTTCACAGCCTTGTCCTGAGAGATAAGCTCATACTGGCTTCATCTGTGTGTCCATGGTGAATGACAACGGTTGCAGAAACCCAAGCCTTTCCTGGTTTGGTGGTCCCTTGTCCTCTTCCAGCAGCAAGGGAGGGCTAGGAATGGCAGGTAGGATGCCTAGGATGGAGGAGTTTGCTGCATATTCACAAACTGAGTGAGCTGCCCATCTGCAAGGGGCTCTGAACCTCACACCCACGTTAAGGGGTGGTGTGAGGGCACTTCAGTCTTTACCACCAGAGAGCTGTTGGGATAGTTCAGCTGCTCCCATCAGCTCTGCACTGGCTCCAAGCAGGAAGGTACATGGGTGCTGAGCCAGCTTGTATCCTCCAGTGACTGCAGCCTTCAGGGACAGGTTGAAACTTCAAGCCAGCAGGAGACTAATAAATGCTTTTCCTGAGGCAGGCTATTGACTGAGTTTGGTGAAGGTTGGTGATGTTTAGAGAAAGAAAGTTCCAAGAAGAAGGGAAGCCCATTCATTTCTCTTGTCCCTGCTTCATAGAAAGGCAGGATCAGGGTACAATTCTAGAGAGCAATCAGTTGTGTTGTGCTTCACAAAGGGCCCAGCTCACAGGAAGGCTTGGGACAGATCCTGATGGGGAATCATGAGCAGGTCTGAGTGTGGAACTGACATTTGGAGGAAGATCTGAAAAACACCCATCTGGACTTTTGTCTTCCTGCAAAGAAACCTAGTTAGAGGTCTGTCCTGTGCTTCAGCAGAAGTTCCTCATAACAAATGCCAGCCTGGAAGCAATTTGTTACACAGCATCACCACGAGATTACAAACAAATGTGATTAGGCTTTTAAAGCAATGTCAATCCCACTAGCAACAGGAAGCATAGGGAGAGATTGTGCCACAAACAATTGCTTATTTACTCATCTTCTTTTTCTTTGAATATCACTGATGTTCTGACTTTTTTGCCTAAGAAGCTGTTGCTTGTTGATTGATTCTCTGGACCTAATCCAACCCAGCTGGAACCAGTGTCTAAAACATGGATTTCCACCTGTTTACTCACCATGTGTTTTTTTCCCCTGTCTCTGTCTATTTCTCCATCTTCACTACTTGAAAGTTTCTAAAAGCCCACAAACCTATTTATTTGTTTGATTCTGACTTTCCCCTGCTGTACTTCAAAGGTTTTTTTGCTTCCTCTGCCATTTTTATTCTCCTCTTTTTCTCTTTTTTTCCTTTTCTTCTCTCTCACTCTCACTTTATCTACCATGGTGCTATCAATGCTAACTTTCCCAATTGCCAGTTTTGGAGAACCGAGTGTAAGAATAAAATGACAATGGACACTTCTTCATTCGCCATGGGTCCTGAGCAATAACCACAGCATTGCTCATAGAATTGTAGCTGTTATAGCAGTGGTAAATACAGTCATCAAACTGTGTTTCTTGAGTAGTTCTTGTTCACTTTGAGATGTGCCACCTGTTTTCTGTTAGAAAAATGTAGTTAAATTCCCACTTCATTATTAGGTGTTTCCCTCTGAAATTAAAGTTGTCCTAAGGATTAGCATACAGCTGCTAAACCGCATCAAACAAAATGTAAGTTTAATACTCTTCAGGGGTGAGAGTAAGCACACGTATTTCAGCCTAGCCAAACTTTTCACACTTTCTTAATATGTTTGCAGTCTCATGGTCTTGTTGTGAAGAGTACCAGTCTCACTGCACAACTGAAGATGCAATCCTTAATTGTATTATCTCCCCAAGCCCCCACCTTTACACACCTCTGTGGGGGCTGCTTGGCCATGTCCCCCTAGGACATATTTGGGATATCTGCACTGTTGATTAGCAGTAGGTAGCTGCCCTCACTGTGTTAACTGCACACTAGTGTCACCTACGTGTGTCACTGTCAGAGCTAGAAGCCTCACATATCCTGAACTGTGTTGCTGATGTCTTAGAGGCTGAACACTAAACCATCCTTATTACCTCCTATGTTTCATATTAACACATTAATACATAAAATGTACATTGCTTTATTCTCTCCTGACAATACCATATGTTGCTTTCTGTAAGCCAATACCTCACATTTATGTCTGTATTACACACAGGGTTATGCCTCTCAGAGACCCAATTGTTTCTGCAGTAAATGCTTTAGTAGAGGCAGCATGCCGAGTTGCCTACATCAAGGTGGGTACTTATGCCATCTGCTTTAAGCATGTAAGCAGAAGTGCTGAGGCAGGGGCTACAGCTCTCTATGTAGCCAGCAGAGAGGACCTTCTGATCTGCTAAGTAAAATAGTGCTAGTGAGCAAATTCAAGTGCTGAGCCCTAATATGACAAACTCCAAAATTTCAGTTCACTCCAGCCTCTGTTTTGGGGCAAACCAATTGTACCTGAGACAAATCCTGGAATGGTTGGGGATGAGTTGCTCCCAGGAGCACTCCTGGCAGGCAGTATGAAGGTGGTTGCACCAGCTGGGGTTCTCTTCCTTGCACAGTCCCCTAGCGCAGTCCCAGCACCACTCGTGCCATATGCACTCTTGATGCTGAGCAAACACCACTTGCACAGAGGGCTAAAGCTGTCTTCTTATCCAGGGCACCCCTGCGCTCCCTCAGATAAATGGCCCAGGGATAACAAGGAACAACCTGGTGGCCTGGTGACTGTGGCACCCTAGGTGTCTGTAGGGAGCAGAAATGAGCCTCTCACATAACCTGCCAGGGGCTGCTCCAGCAGCTCAGCACTCTGCATTGATTGGTTCTCCACATTAAGACATCTCTCAAGGCTGCCTGCACCAAGGCTTCCAGCATGAATGAGAGATGTGAGGGAGCTCAGCACAGGTGAGCTTGGGCTCCACTACAGCACTAGGTCATCTGCACCAGCATGTCTGGGCACAGGCAGGAGGAAGCAGGTACAGTCAGGTACCGTCTTCTCCTGGGGGATCGAACAGGCTGATGTACAGTTCCCTGTATCCTTGTTGCCTTTTAAAAAAAATATGTGTACCATTAACTTTCTTGCAATCATTAGGATCCTCTCCTGCTTGCCATGATTTTCTGTAGATGATAGATGGTGACCTTGCAATGACACTGGCCAGAAATATCAATGCTTTCAAGTGACTACCACCTGACCCCATGAGTTTGAATGTATGCAAGTAGTCTCAGTGGTCCGTAACTTCTGCTACCCCAGGTCCATTCTCTTCTCAGCCTGCGCTGATAAGTGTAGAGGCCAGGGAGCACAATTTACATGTGACAACTGGTGCAAAAAAAGGATGCTGACTACTTCAGCCTTTTCTTTGTTGTCTGTCACTGTGTTGTCTCTCACACCTGCAAACCCATGTTATACCTGTATCTCTTTTTACCTTACTATCCTTTATGTCCCTCATTAATTTCAGTTCCAGCTGGGATTTAGCCTCCCCGACTTTACCCCTAAGTGCCTCAGCAGTGCTTTTTGCTTCTGCTTTCTGCATATTCCCTGCCCATATTTTAGTTCCTTAGGATGGTCCTTGCCTAGCCAAATGAGCTGTCAGCTGAAGTTTCCTATATTCCTACACAAGGGGGTAGTTCATGCATGAGCTCTCAGTAAGTTTTTTTTAAAAACCAATTAGTCCTTCTGGGGACTCTTCCCCTTCATGGCTGCTTCCCACAGACTATTTCCTGAGTAAGTCAGTCTGCTCACCCAGAGTCCTAACTGTGCTGCTCACTTTCCTGGCTCTCCTCTGCATCTGTCACCTCATGACTGCTGCAGCCCGAGCAGCGCTTTGTGACTGCTCTCACCCCCTACTTCTTCCCTGCTCCTCAGCAGGAGATCAAGCCAGCATTAGGCTGAAGGTCATGATTGCCACAGTCTTGCATTTGTATTAGGAAAATGTCACCGCTACATTCTAAGAACCTCCTGGATTGCCTTCCTGATGCCATGCTGCTCTTCTAGCAGACAACCAGGTAGCTGAAATCCCCAGTGAGGACAAGGACTACAAGTGGGAGACTTCTAATTTGCAGAAAGCCTCGGCCCATGTATCCTCATAGCCTGCAATTTGTAGTACACACTTGTCACAACATCCCCCATGTTCCTCCTCACTCTCATCTTGACCCAGAAACTCTCAGCAGGCATGTCTTCAATTTGATCCTGGGGCACTGTGTAGTCAAGGAGCAACTTAACGTAAAGCATGATGCCCCCTGCTCTTCTCTGCCTGTCCTTCCTAAATATCCTCTATCCATCTGTGGCCACGTTCCAGACATGTGCACCACCCCCCAAAGTCACTGTGGCTCTGATGGTAGAGACTCTGTAACTGTGCCTGTCAGTGCAGCTGCTCCTCCTTATTGCCAGGGGCTGTGCATCAGTGTACAGGCACCTGAGGGAAACCTCTGAATGCATCTGAAAGCCTCTTTGATGCCAGCAAAAATGGGATGGGATCAAATCTGCCTTATTTAGGCATATAATTTGTAGCTGCAGAGCAAAGCAGGTGCATAAATTTTCCATCATTAGTGAAACCAGCCCCATACCTTGGAAGGCCTCTAGGAAGAGACCCTGCGTGTTTAACTCCCAGCCTTCCTCTTTCACCTAGAGCACCCTCACAAGTACCTCCTAGATACATCCAGGGCCTCGCGAGTGTCAGATTGTAAGCAAGAGTCCTCACTGAACTCACAGAGGCTTTTTAAAACTCAGTGGCATTGCTTTGTGAAGACTATCAGTGACTGTTCAACACTTCCTACAGACAGCACTAACCTTCCCATTAGATTAGCACATACTCATATCAATTGCTTCGAAGGGGTCGAGAATCACTATTAATACCATTTTCATGAGCGTTTAATGTTAATGTTGCTGTTGCAGGGGTGATGCTTGTCAGGGAAGTTGTTAACATTTCTAGAGGGAGTTCCATAAAACATTTCACAGTGGATCTGTTTTAAAAATGTAGGAGATTTTAATACTCGTGGCCTAACAAATTTAAAAAGGATGTCTGTCTACATTGGTGGAAATAGGACTTCTGAAGTACAGATACAGAAAGAAACAAGCAAGGAGGCAAACGGAAGTCCCAGCTTGCTGCTGCTCTGGCCTGCTTCCCAGCCCTGGAAAGTGCTAATTTTGATCTTCCATGTGACAAGGTGATGTCCTGACACGTATCAGTCGACTTTAGACACTCTCTAGGTATTTTGCCTTTGCACAAGGAATTCTTGAGGTCTAGTTTCCTTTCCCAACTTGCTTATCTCTCATTGTACAGTTGTCTCCAAAAAAACACCAAACAAGTTTTGATGGCTTCATCATCTGTCAGATCCAGAGGATATGACCAATTTAATGAGTCAGTAACTGAATTCCTCCTGTCTGTTTCCAGTTTCATTTTCAACCTCAGATAAAGCACTTCTGTATAGTGTTCTGCACAGGCAATACAATGTCAGAGCTGACAGCACAGCCAGCTTTTAACCTGCTGCTTAAAACGTATTGTTTCTGCTTCCTGGGACTTTAATTTGACGGTTAGATTTTGCTTTGATGAGGTGAGAGCTTATAAAGTAGTGAACTCGTGCTGGGTCAGCTGTTACTTTTCTAAGGATGTAGAATAGTGTGTAGTCATGCATAAGCCTAAAAGCCTTTCTGATTTATTTTGGGGTTTATTTCATTAAATGATGGACAACTGATGTGCTGGTCTTATATAATCTGCAGGAGGATTTATTTTAGAAGTACTGTCCACCTTTTAGAGAAATGGGCTTTCATAAATCAATTTTTTTTTTTAGTGAACAATAGAATTACGGGGGAAGGGTGAATTAAAACTGATGGCTTTGCGCATGGTCCTCTTCTTCCTGCATATGTCTTTCATATACCCCATATGCTAGGTGTTGGACGAGGGGGTTACTCTTTGATCCCAGGAACCTGAACTGACTGAGAGATGACCTGTTGTTCTCCTGGGCCTACCTGCAGCACTTAAGGAGGTTTCTGTCTGGCGGACAGACAAACAGCTCTGTCTGTTTGAAGGTACAGTGTATTGACAGCACTGTTTCCCTGGTATCTTGTGGGTAGTGTTGTGCCAAGTCCTCGATTTTTTTGTCTGCTAGGTGTTGTAAGTAATAAAAAATTTTACAGGGTAATAACAACTTGACATGGATTGTAACCTGGCAAGCCATCTTTTCAGGTACACAAACGTAAGAATTCCAAACTGTACAATAATAAAAGTCCAAATGACATTCAAAATTTTACAATAATGACAGCCTTTCCCCTACCTCCATTTTTCACTGCCACTGGCTTTCAGCATGTGCTTGGCCCTGATTTTTAAAGCAATGCATCTAAATGGGCCACCTGAATCTCACCTCTGGATGCCCACACAGAGGTTAGCACACGGCTGTCAGCGTGACGGCTGCCGACGTGCTCGGGGCACACTTGGACTTAGCAGCACGTTCTCACACGTGTTGCTGCTGACTCTATCAAAGACTCTGTTTCAGTCAAATCTTGTTAGATCTTTCTTTTAACAGCCAAAGGCAGAAAAGAACTGTTCTCCTGCCAAAAACCGAGTCCCTGCTCTAAAGCATGAAAAAACGGGTGTTCTTAAAAATAGAGAGAAAAATTTAACTTCAAAAAACACGCATTTCTTACAATTGTATTTTCAATGGGTCTGAAGTGGGTTTGCTGGAATTCATATATTTAGCATAAGAGAGCGAGAAATGACACAGAATTTAAGCTCAGATGATTGCTCTGGTAAAGTTACCTGGGAACATGGTGTGAAGCCTTAGGCAACCTGAGCTGTACTGCTACCAGCTCTCCCTGCCTTGCTGTCTATCTAGCCCCATGGCTTTTACATTCTTGTCTGCACAGCAACCCAATTTCCTATAAGAATCCATCTTTTCCCCATTTAATCTACAACATTCTTGAGAGGTGTAAGAGATATTTGAATCCTTCTGGGCTGAAGCACATCTGTGGTTCAGGCCTTCCGTTTCCTCGGTGAGGCCATCAACCAGTAAGCAATCACACAAAAGACCTACAGCATCTCACCGTGCATCTTGGCTGAATGAAGTCCCCAGGAGATTTCGGCACTCATCCACCTGCTTCTGAGTGCCAACAGAGAGACAGGAGCTAACTCCCAGCTATTCAGGTCTGGGGGAGTTCTGGGCACATTGACAAAGTGCTCAGTTGTTTTCTGGAAGACATTTTCTGATGTATGCTGTGTATCAACAATATAAAACCAGTGAGATCCTGTAATTATTCCTGCTTTCTGCTGAAACAGAAAAAAAATTAGTTTCTTAAAGCTGGAACAGTTCTTTGATCTAGTTCATGACACCACCTGACAATTGTGCAAACACACCTTAAAGGAGAGAATGAGGCAGTGCTGCAAATCTAAACAGTGTTTCAGTTAAACGTTTAATCTCTTGAAAGCATAATGTCATGCCTAAAAGCCACCTGAGTCCTTTGGATCTGACCCCCTATCTTAGTTAACTAATCATGCCTACTACATTTTGCATTACTATGAAATCATTTAAGTCATCTCTTATCAAATCCAGTACTATGGAGAGATGATCACAGTAACAAAAATCTACACACAAACCAACCAAATCCTCCCTCTTTCTCATGAAGTCAGTTTTCAGTGTACTGCATCCTGCAGCTCAACTTCTTTGTTGTGTTTCTTCAGGGAATGCTTTTAAAAGATGATCTTGACAGCATGATCTGATGAGAAATTACGTCTGTTTGTGATTGTGTTGGGCCAGCAATGGAAAAAAAAAAAAGCTTTTTGTTAGCTCTCATGAGTCTCTATTAACTGTAATGTAGAGAATGCCTTCAGCCTCTGAGATGTCTGTAAACAGACAGGTTGTCTTTGTGACAGCCAGCTGCTGTGACAATATTCTGTGAAAGTGTTCCTTTTAGCTGGCTAGGGGTTTGGTGTGAATATTTTCTGTCTAATGCAGATCTTTTTTTTTCGGGGTGGGGGGCTTATGTATAAAAAATACAGAGTGCTGTGTTTGTTGGGCAAGTCTGGAGACTTCTGGAAAATTACAATCACTCTCCTGATGGTGTTGTAGAAATGTGAACTGGGCTGCTCTTGGCGACCTGAGGGGACAGTTTCTTACAGCACAATGTAACTCCATTCCTGACGCTACAACTTGAAACTGTTTCTTGCTCCAGTGCTGGGTCAGTCCCTAGCTGTCCGTACAGGAATAAGGAGTGTTCTGTGCCAATCACACCACAGTCTCGAAATACTGAGAAAGAACAACAGAATGTTAGCTACCTAGTTCAAGCTTCTCGCACGCTCGGACATGGAAGCTGATTTATTGTGTTTAGAAATCTATTGCCACATCTGTCACTAACTGGATTAACTACATAGACAACTGTTATTATCATTCATTTTAGTAACTACAGTTCACTATTTTGTTTAGTTGATATTAGCTGGACCACAGTAGTAGCACTTCACTCTTTGCTTTGAGGCAGAGGCTGCGTGTGGCTGGCCGCGTTGGACTTCCCTCCCTCGTCTTCCTTTTTGAATTCACATGGCTGTGACTAGTACAGCTGACAAGGTGTGGGCTGGCAATAACCGATCCAATTAGTTACCAAAATTCTCCCATCTACCGGCTGGCCTCATTGCGGGCATCGTTACAGATGACAGATAAGCCAGAAGGAAAATGCTGTTTACTTTAACATGTGCCGTTATCTACGCAGCGGAGCAGAGATGGTAATACGGTGATGCGAGTCCTTTCCCCGCCGATGTCTGCGTGGCACGGGAGGATCCCCGCGGCGCTGGCCGCTCGGGGAGCCCGGGAAACGGGCGTTTCTCCCCCGCCAGCCGCGGCAGGCTCCGGGGCTCTGCCCGGGCCGGCTCTCGGTCCTCATCCTGCTGAAAAACCCGGGCACAAGAAGCCTGAGGATGGAACGATCGAAGCGCTGAGCTCTGCCTTAAGTATGAGCAGGAGAACAAGCTCCAAACTTTTCTTCTATACGAGCCAGTTAACGACTGATCAAAGTTTTCCCTTTTTTTTTTTTTGTCAGCCAGCACTTAAACAAATTTCAAACGCGAGCTTTAAATGCTGTCTCTGTTCAAATGGTCCCGTTTATCCATCTTGCCGTGAGCCAGCCGTCGCCGGCAGAGCGGTGAGCCGCGCAGGAAGGCGGGCCAGGCTGGCAGCCCCTTCCAGCCGCACAGGCGGCGGCCGCCGGGCAGAAACACCCCCGGCCCCAGGGCCAGCACGGCGGCGGGCTACGGGAGCTGCACCCTGAGCTTGCAGGGTGGCTCTGGCCATACTGACCCGGGGCTCCCCGGCCGCTCGCCACCACCTCCCCTCAGGGTGAGCGGGCGGCGCCGGCGGCCTCGCGGCGCTCAGCGCGCAGGCGCTGCACGCTACGCT
>WUAM01000275.1:6112835-6166035 GCA_024336885.1 Actenoides hombroni
CACCTCCCCTCAGGGTGAGCGGGCGGCGCCGGCAGCCTCGCGGCGCTCAGCGCGCAGGCGCTGCACGCTACGCTTGCGCAGCAGCGCGCGCCACGGCGGAGCAGGGAGGGGGCGGCCGGGCCCGCCCCCTGGCGCCTGCCGGGCCGCGCTCGCCGCTGTCCCCGCCCGCCTCCGCCTCCAGCTCCGCCTGGCCCTGGGAGCGGCGGCCGCGGCGGGCAACTTCCCCTCAAGTGTGTCCGGCGGCGGCAGAGGGGACTATGCGACCCGGCTGAGCGCGGCCCGAGAGGGGCGGGCAGGGCGAGGACAGGCAGAGGCAGCAGCAGTAGCAGCTGTAGCAGCAGCAGCCGCAGCCCCACCGCCGTAGTCAGAGTCGCCCGGCAGCCGCCCGCTTCAGCCCCTTGCCCTCCCCCGGCCGGGGCAGGAGCTGCCGCGGTCGTCCCATGTCCCGCAAGGCCAGCGACAATGTGGAGTACACGCTGCGGAGCCTGAGCAACCTGATGGGCGAGAAACGGCGGCGGCAGGCGGACGGGTCCGCCGGGTCGGGCGCGGCGGCGGCGGCGGCGGGCGAGCGGAGCCTCATCGCCGCAGAGTCGTGCTCCAGCCTCAACAGCGCGGCGTCGGGCGGCGAGCTGGAGCGGGCGGCGCGGCGGCAGTTCCAGCAGGACGAGACCCCCGGCTTCGTCTACGTGGTGTCGGTCTTCTCCGCCCTGGGGGGATTCCTCTTCGGCTACGACACCGGGGTGGTGTCGGGGGCCCTGCTCCTCCTTAAGAGGGAGCTCAACCTGGACGCCCTCTGGCAGGAGCTGCTCGTCTCTAGCACGGTGGGCGCTGCCGCCCTCTCCGCTCTGGCCGGCGGCGTCCTCAACGGGCTGTGCGGCCGGCGGCCCTGCATCCTGCTGGCCAGCGGCCTCTTCACGGTGGGGGCCGGCGTGCTGGCCGCCGCCCGCGACAAGGAGACCCTGCTGGGGGGACGCGTGGTGGTGGGGCTGGGCATCGGTGAGTGCCGCGCCGCCCCGCCGGGCTCGCCTCCCCCCCCCTTCCCACACCCGCTCCCCGACGGGACCTCGGCTCTTGCCCCGGCGGAGGAAAAGCTCCCCCGCGAGGCAGGTTTCACCCAACCTAAAATCCGCCCGTGCCCGCGCGTCCACAACCCGCTTATTTTAAGGCAGCCCGCAGACAAAAGGCGGACGCTGGTCCGTGGGGTTTGGAGTGCTCGGCTGCTGGCGAGGGAAATGCTTAACTGAGCTGAGGTCAGGAGGGGGGGCGGCTGGCGGTCGCGGCGGGGTGTGGAGAGGGCAGTGTGCGTGCTTTCCTTCTTCGTGTTTACTCTCAGGTGCTGTAGTCCTAGCCCGTTCTGGGTACAGTTGTCTGGTTTCTGTGTGAGGAGAATGGTCTCGCATCCTTCCTGCAAATTCATCTTTAGGGTGATTTGTCCATCGGTGTCAACGGCTCACGCCGTAAGCTTCGCATTTGAGGGGGTTCTGGGAAGTCAGGAGCAAGGGGAGATCATCCCTGTCTTTCTGAACTGTAAATACCTCTCTTCTAGTTCCCTGTACAGCTTTGCTTTTCATTGGGCACTAAAGGAATGCTTTCAGGACAAAAAGAGGTAGTAATCTTTCTGGTCAAATGAGATGACACTTGTTTGGGAAGGCTTTGGGTTTCATTAATAGCATCTTGCAGAAGTGAGCATGATTTGCTGCTCTTATATGCGTTGCATAATTTGTAAGCAGTAGGTTCTGGTAAAACTTTATAATTGTCCCAAAGAACTTGAAGTGATGAGGAATGTTTCCTTTAACCTTTGAGACTGGTTTCTCTGCCAGCTATATCCTAAATAGCCCCAGAATTTTGATTCCTTTTCAGCTGCCATCCTGTAAGGCAGTAATTTGAATTGTAGTCGTCATCCAAGATGGGCTGTTTGAGGTTATTCAGTCCTTGGACTACAACATGTTTTAAAACAAGGAATAAGTAAATATTTCTTGCCGTGATCTTGCAAACCTTCCAATCTAAAAGCATGAGGACAAATTGAGAATTAGACTTGTTTTGCTCTCCATAGCAAAGGTCTGTTTCTTAGCCATTGAATAATTTTTTTGGATTCTCTGGCTTGTTACAGACGCACTTGCTGTGATGCAAATCATGGTCTTACTAAGGAAAAAAAGTGAGTCATAATAAGGGCTGTCAGAAATAAAATTGACTCCATTCTTGAAAGGGCTCATGCTGATGTTCCTGTACAGTAAGGGGCATCTTTTTGAGGCTGCAGTTTTCCTACCTCGACGGGTCATTAATATTTATTCTTTAAATTCTACCTCTCTGCATTTATTTATTTATTTTTTTAAATCAAGACTTCACAATGTTGATAACGTTAGTTTTCTTGTATCCTGAATATAGTAACAAAATTTGACTATGAGGTGGCAGACCGGGTATTTTGGTGGTAGTATGGAGTACCTCAGTTTAGTGGTAGATACTAAAAATACAAAATTTGACTTTTTTTTTTTTTTTCCTGTTTCTAAAGCTTCTCATGTTCTTTGTTGACTGTGGTTACACTGACAACTTTGGGGGGAAGAGAGAGAAAAGGGATGCTTTGCTTGACTCTTGTGTATGCATGTCTTGAGAGATACATGGGCCTGTTGGGATTGTCTTGCAGTGGTGCAGATAAATGACATTGGTATTGTCAGAGGGATATGAGACTTGGGGCTTAATGTAATTAATATATAAATTACAGGAAAGGAAATTGGGAGCTAGGAGTTCTTTTTTTTTTTTCCCTACATCTGTAGATCTCTTGTGTGGTCTGGGGAGAGTGCTCTCTTTGGTTTCTTTCCACATTGGGGTCAGAGATGGTGATTCTGCTGGAGAGCTGAAATAGGACTGAAAAGTGTTCTGAGGATTTTGGAGCACAAAGGCACTAATTTCTATTTTTAAAATGTGATATTTTATCATTTTTATGAAAGGTTGCTCTTCTTTATATGGTGGAACTTATGGCCAGAAATGAAGCATTACCTTCAGTTGCTGTGACTGAAGTACCACAGGAGACTCCAAGAATCAGAGTCCTATCCTAACAAGGTTTATTTTTTACAAAAGAAAAACATGTTGTGGTTCAAAACAATTCCCATACAGCAAACTGCATCAATCTTTACATTAAATTCCCCACTAGAGGGAGCTTGGATAATTTCATGAAAGCATTAGAAATTGGTGGAACTTTTAACCATGTTCTTCCCTTCCTTCTCTTGGAACCCTCTGACGATCATTTTCCTGCCCACAGGGAGCAGGAAGTTCCTTGCACCGGTGTAAGGAGGTCTCTCGGTAATGTGACACTTCAGTGACAGCGTGAACTGCTGAGGTGTAAGGGTTCAATGGGGTAGTGTTTTGAGATGTTTTCCCCATCTGCAAACCAGTAAAAACTTAACTGTATAATTTTATACCTTTTTAAGGTCTCTTTCCTGTGACTCTCTGCCAATTGCACATTGAGATCTACTCCAGAAATACGTGTTTGCTTGCATGTAGTAAGTGAATTGCTGTGCTATGGGCAATACTGTGGTGCTGTAAAAGCAGATGCGGTGATGGTTACCTGTGGGACTTTGTTCCGCCCTCACTGGTACAGGGCAGATCTGTGTTAATCGTGTCTGTGTGAGAAAACAGCCATTTTCCTCATGACTGGGATTTCTAAAGGGCTACAGTTAAAATTTCAGGGATGAAAACCACAGGATATATTCTGAAATGAGGAACATCTCTCACTTGCCTGTCTTGTCCATTTCTTACCATTTTTCACACAGCTGGTTTGAGATAGAAAACCTCTCCTTTTCTCCTCAGCAATTACAGGAGGAGATGTTTCTGGAAAATAAAGACCATCTCTCAAGGACAAGCCAAAGTCATCTTTTATTTCAAACGTTGAATAGATTTTATGGAAACACTTATGTTCCTCTTCTCCCCCCACCTCCTTCTAGTGTAAATAGAAAATATAGGGAATGCACAAAAAAAAGGAAACCATGTTCAACATGAGCTTAAAATATGCTTATGTCTTTTCAGGTCTGAATTTCTAAATACATAGTTCATGACAACTTGCAAAATAGCTAAGGAACAGGGTTATAGCCATTATTCCCCCCTTCCCAAGCAGCTCTGGTGTCCCTGACTCTTTAGCAATTTGGCTGAGCCTAGTGTCAGGAATTCAACATTTGGGCAGATATTCATTACAGTAAATGTGGGCAAAATTCAAACATTTAGGAAGCTGGATTGCATGTGCCTGGTAGCACTTTGTATGAGCTTAGCTTGGAAGAATGTTGTTGGTGCAAAGCATATTTGGACCTTTTGCATCTGATAATGTGACCAACCACACTTGGTATGGGATTGAGGGTCAGCATAGGGCTTACCTTGTGTTGGCTGATGTAGTTTGCGTACTTGGAAGGCGAGTCAGGTTCTTCACTTGGCTTACCTTTGGTCTGTCCTATCAAAGTCTTGAGGACAGGCCAAGATCTGAAACACCAGAGGTTAGCGCTGGGCATGGCTGTAGGTGAGAGCTGATTTTACTGAAAACCTGCTGGTGTGAGAAGGGAGGCGGGCAGTGAGTAAAGGATAATAATAATAATAATAATAAAAGAGGCTAGTAAAAAATAGCTATATTTGCAGAGTTGGACTGTAATGAATCCAGTTTCCTAATTTTACAGTTGCTTTGTTGTCTGAACTTACTGTCTGGATGTGTTTCAGCCAGTCTGTGATAGGAGTAGTTTATCCTTCTGTTGCCTGAGGATGCTGAAGGTTTTAAGCTTGCAGCTGATGTAAAAGGGTGCTGGCATGGTGTTTCAGGTAGTCTGCTGGTCAGATCACTTTTCCAAGATCATTTATGTGCCAGCTGTGGAAGGAAAGCTGTTTGAGCTATGCAGACTTCATGAAGTGACAGAATTAAGCTTGCTCGAGCAGAGTAGAGATTTCTATCTTAATGTACAATCATTAGCTGGATGATTAGATTCTCCTGTCTTGTTCAGCATGCAGAATAGATGGTGCTCAGTTAATGATCAGTGTTTTGTTTTCTTACTCGGTGTGTGGGTTAGGTGTTACTTAATGCACATGCTACCCAAGCCCTTATGAAAGCAGGGTTACTTCTTAGAACTGCGGTGTGTGCATGCGCTCCGTTTCTAGGTCTGCAGCGTGAAGGAGACCTGGCTGGTTGTCTTCTCTCTGACCCCTGTCTTTGCTGGTACATGATGTATCTTTTTAATGTGAGCCTACTGCTTGGTTCTTGTTTGTACTCAAAATGTCTGTAGTATTTTTTTTAAAGGCTGTATTTGAATGTGACGTGCGTAGTGTTCTTGGTAGCATCTTTTTTTATTGCATATGTAGGTCATTTTCTGAGCAGAGGAAACAAGTTTGTATACAGAATTAGGCAGGAGTGAAAAGTGGTGGCATATGGTTCGGGGCTTCCCTGGTGGGACTGGACTGTCTTCTACTGACAGCAAGATCCAGCAGCAAATAACAAAAATAACCAAATTCAACCAAAGGACTTGCATCGTGTAACACCAGCTCAGTGTTATCTTTACAGTGGGCAGGTAAAGGTACGCTACAGCAGCTGGGCTGCCATGCGTGCTGTAAAAATCTTGGAAAATAACTGGCATCACGTGTTGCCTATTAAGGAGGAGGATATGTGCTGTTGGTTGTGTGGTTTGGTGTGGTGGGGTTTGGTTTTTTGGTTGTTTTTGGTTTTTTTACATGTACTACTGAGCTTTTTCAGGTGCTACGCATTTTTATCTTGGAAAAAAATTACAAATTAATCTCCTCATCCTTCCCCCTCTGGTGGGAAGGTCTAAAGCTTCAGTCTGCTTTTATTAAGTGAGCATCCACCAAGGGTTTTTAAAAGAGTTTATACCTTGGTACATTGTGGAGGGGAAAATCACGCTTACCCCCCAAACAGGCTGTGCTGCTTCTGGCAGATGTTTGTAATTTTCAGTCCAGAGGTTCATGGGCTGTTTTTCCCTCCAGAGACAGTGGTTTGTTAGTATAAGCTTGCAGTAGGGGTGGAGGGGAATGTGGACCCAAGTAGCCATATTGTTGGAATCCACTATTGTACTGCCACTGACCAGAGATTGTCACCTAAGTTTCCAGGAGCTACTGATGTTCTTGTGCATGCTTAGAGTTGGATACCTGCATCTTAAGACCTTAACCTGTTCTTGTGTAAAAGCATCTGGGAGGATGGAGACCTTAGCTTCTGACTGGAGCTGTGATCTTGCAGTGTACCAGGAGTACATTAAGATGGAAAAACTCTATCTTCTGAAGTCCTCTAGTTTTATGCATTGGACAGGATAGACGGTGCTATGCTCAGTTCATTGCCATATCAACAAGCATGGACTCCACTGTTGTTTTGTCTGATGGTGTAATACAAAAATATAGAAGGGTGTTCTTAAATTATTTTTCTTCCTTATCTCATTATCAGTGGACTTCAAGATAATTATAGAAGGTTTATGCTCTTAAGTGAGTTGTCGTAGAATATATTGTATTTCTAAATGCATTAATTTCTTTTAAAATGTAGTATTTTAGGAATCTTCGTGGTTATTCCATGAAAGTATGGTAAGTTTTTGGGTTGCAAATTCTATGGAAGTCCTGAAAATTGGTGATTTCTACTTGAGACATCTGGACAAAAACTGGGGACTGTGCTGTATGCAAGTACTATGGAGGTGTAAGGGGCCTGAGGGACAGCTTTGTTTGCAAAATCGTTTTATGGGTCTTCATTGGTGAGGAACAGAGTTCTCGTATCTGACCTGTACAGTCAGTGTTGCTGGTGTGAAGCTTGTGAAGAGGCTGGGTCAGGGGGGACAGTCATTGGAGCTGCTGAAGGCCTACAGCCAGCAACTGCTAAAAATCAGAGGAGCAGAGTTCCCCCTTCGGTTTCTTTATGCAGTGATTATGCCTGTGAACAACTAGAAAGGGAAGCAGTTAATATGTTGTAGGGATCTTGTGCAACATAGCTCTGGATGAGAGTGCAGTTGTTTTACTACAGCTAAACTATCTTTCTGGAGGTCTTATGATACAACTTGAATGCAGACTCTTCTAAAGTGTATTTTGCTTATGATGATTGAAGAACTGAAGCTTTAAAAAACACACTTTCTTATTATTTCCATTTCTGATCTTCCTTTTATTAAGGATTTATTCAAAGCACATGTCTATTCTGAGGATGAATTTTTCATAGGTGGTTTCTCATCTTGACCATTTATATACAGAGTCACTGAAGTTTTGTTTCTTAGCTTAGGGACCCCTTCCCTTTTCCCTTCACAAGTCCCTTACAGATGTGCTGCCTGCATGGATGAAATGTTATGCCATGACCTCCGAGCCCTCCACGCATCTGGCTGGCTTTGGATGGGCCACAGCATGCTTTCTGTCATGGTGTTAGCTAATGCCTCCCCCTTGATTCAATCTCGTACTTGGCTAAATAGCAGAGGTGCCTGCCTCCTCTGCAAGTGGGGACAGACTTCTCATGTTCCTCCCCTTCAAGCAGTGAATCCTTATTTGAAATCCCATGCATGCCCTTGGGATTGCCTCTGGGTTGACTTTCCTGGGAGCTCAGCCATCTGTTTGTGTGACCGGTGTGTTAGTGGGCTCAGACACTGAAGCAGTTGTGTGGATTTAGCAAGGGGGGAAGGAAAAGTGAGTGTTTATTGATACATGCAACTTTTTACCTTGGACTCGTCCATTAGTTGTCCCTCAGGGGTTTTCTGCCCCCTTCCATAGAGATGGGTCTTCCAGTGCATATATTCAGGAGCTCTCACCCCAGCTTCTCTACTTGAACTTTTCTTGTGCCCTCCCTGACTTTTCCACTGTAATTCAGCGAGTGAGTGGCTCTCTGGAGGAGGTTTGCCCTCTGTGGCTAATCCGAAAGGCTTCTTGCTTCTCATTAGAGCTGATGTTTTCCAGAAGCACCTGGCACCAACCTTGGGGCTCATCCTTTGCTAGTGAGCCTTTTACATCGAGTGTGTTCTACTTCTGCTCCTGAGTGGTGAGGCAATTTCAAGGCAAAAAAAAATTTCCAGGCAGTGTGGAAAACCACAGTGAAACCTGATGCATTTAGCACACAGGCTGAGAGGCACTCTGCAAAGCTGAATGATTTTGAGAGAAGTGGGGTTTCCCTGGGAGGCAGTTGTTTAAGTCCTCATATCTAGAACTTTCTGGTCTCTTTTCAACGCTGTGTATTTGAGAAGGGCTGACTTTTCACAGGTCTCATGCCAACTGATAGCATTGAGGAGCATTCTAATCTAATCAACAGCCAGCCAAGCACATACAGCTGTGTGCTCAGTTGTCTCTGAGGCGGTAATGAAGTGGTTGTTGATCTCCAGATGATAGACACAAAGCCAGAAGATGCCAGAAAAGGTGGAGGTCCTGCTGTGTAAACAAAAATGTGTATCCAAAATTAGATTCACTTTGCAATCACACATTTTCATAGTCTAGACTACACATGCCAATGTAAGAAGGTCTTTAAATTCATATTACTCATCAGAAATTCTCTTCTGTCCTTCTCTCAAATACTTGCTCTGTGCCGTAAGGGCACAGAAACCCTATCTTGCTTAGCAATGGGTGACAATTATCCACTTATGTTTTTTGTAGTTTTGGCATTGCTACTCTTGGCTCATCAGATAAGAACTTTGAACTTAGGCCTGCTTGAAAGCACCAACACTTTGAAACTTACATCCATCTTGAACTGATTGCACCCCTAATGAATAGGTGGATGTAGGAATTGATTTTTTTTTTTTCCCAACCTGTTGGTTTTACCTGACTGTCATCTTTTCTTCATCCTTACACAGTCATAGAAACATGAAGGTGACCTCAAGTGTCACTAGATGACTTCATGTTGTTATGACTGATACATTACTGTCACAGCAGTGCTATCATTCATAAGCTAATGATCACATTTATTGTAATCACATAGAAAAATAAGGTAGATATTGGTAGTATTTGAAACAGTGTTGGTAATCTTGATTCTTGCAGTTCAGCCAGGTCCTGCTGTGACATCTGTCCTATTTCCAAGAGTGACAGAGGAACAGAGCTACAGGTATGCCTCCTTTTCTCTAGTGTAGTGTCAGAGCAGAGCTGCTGTGCTCAGAGGAGCAGGAAGGAAGAAAGAACACTGGTGCCATCCTGTTCCCCTGCCCTGTGATGTGCTTCAGCCTCCAGAGCAAGACCAGACCAACCAGGGGAAACAGGGAGCTCCTGTTCCTATCCCTGTGTTTTTCCTCCCCTAAATTACCATTGATTCTTGTCCAAGCCATGCTAAAATACTTGATAGTTGTCTGTATTTCTGTGGGGTTTTTAACCAATATTATGAAAGATTCAAAGAGTGTGACCTGTTACTTTTTTAACAGCTCTAATCCTGGAGGAACTGGCAGTACTTAACCTGGAGAAAATACAGCTGTTGATTTATGGTTTCCTCAGCTGCGCGCTCAGAAATAGATAGGCAGTCAAGATTCAGCATTTTCTTCAAGGAAGGGTTTGATGATCCTGATGTTGAAGACCGTCCAAGCATGCAGCAGTTTTCTTTTGTGCTGCTGAACCAGCAGTTGTAGCATAGGCTTTGCATTCTGCCATTCAACAACAAAAAATATCAGGGAATTATGGAAGAAGGAAAAAAAGCTGCTATCTTAAAAGTGGCCAGAGAAAGTTGGAGGAAGCAAAAGCTGTGTATTGAAACAAATAAATAATGTTTAATAAATTTCTTATTCCTGAGATTTTTTTTTCATAGTAGAAGTTGTAGGTAGGTAAGTACATTGATGAAAGCTATGACAATGAAGCTGGAGCAACTTCAGAAGTCTAGAAGGATAACTGAAGCACAGAGCCTACTTGAGGTGTTGGAGGCAGGGAATGGTTTTGCTACCTGTTTGACCATGTAACTGGATTGCAGTTGGGAACAGGGAGAGTTGAGAGCCTCATTTCTAGTATAGTTGATGAAGGATGGTATGTTAGAATCCTGAAGTCAGATGCCTCAAGTCAGAGCTGTTACTGCTTTGCAATCTACTTGTCCAATGTGTGATAGTAGCAGAGAAATGCTGTTTTTTATGTATTTGTTGTGAGGTTAAGGCTCAGGTCAATGTGCTATATTGGTTATTCCTAGCTGTATTAGGACTTCCTCTGCCTAACTGTTATTTTGAACTGCGTTTTCTGTTTGTAGCTCCCGCTTGGGAAGTATTCTTTAATCTGTGAGGTTAAGGAGATGAAATCAAAGGGACTTGCCACTAAGTACTTGCTCTCTTGATTTGATTGGTTAATTTTTTTAGGGCTGTTGTTTGGAGCTATGATGGATCCTGGGGAGAGTCTAACACAAGAGAGGCAGAGTGGCAATAAATGAACTAGAGCACAGCGAGCATGGAGGTTAAGCCCAAAGCTGTTTGTACTCTAAGCATGTACTTCAGCAATTGTTTGCATTTAAGTGATCTTTTTTGTTTGTTCACAGGTCCTGGATTATTGGACTGTTGAGGTCAGTAGTAGCTATATCAGCACAGGAATGGGGAAATCTGCCTGAGGGGGAAAAGGTAAGTCTGGTTTTATTCACTGTGGAGTTCAGCAGCTAAGTCTTTTGCCTCGTAGACAACCTGCTCCTGCATTAATCATATGCACTGCTGACCTCACCAGTCCAATTCACACAGGAACAGTGGAACAGTATGCGTGGAAATCCAGAGCCACCTGCACAACTTCAGGATCTTGAAAGGGGTGGGAAAAACTAAGTGTTGTACATAGGCATTCATGAAATGGGGAATTTGATCACTGTAGTAGTATTTTGAGCTATGTACCAGGGTCTGGTTTTGTGCTGTATGTAGTTCTTGGGTAGGAGGAGAAATAGGACACAGAATATAGGTCTTTTCTCTTGTAATGATTGACTGGCAAGTTCATGGAAGAAGTCATTGGTGCATATAGCAGAAGTCTAGGCACACATTGGGTACAGCATTACACAAATAATGTCAACTTCTTCTCTTTTAGTGAGTGGGAATGTATTTTACTAACTTCTTTGAAAGCTTGGACAAGAAGGTACTGTTTATTTTGGTGTTAACTTTGGGGCAGGGTAAAATAGTTGTCTACACCTGTGCACTCTGTGTGATTACCTCTTTGCATCTTATTGTCCTACAAGTTTAGCGCTTCCCTCCTCTCCTGATCCCAGTCTGCAATTTCAGTAGCTGGAGTAAACAAAATTATTATTATCATGTTCAACAATGTGTGTGCCTCTGAAAAAGCTGTAGTTTCAAGGTGTAATTTTTAGGTCAAGCTCTGTTGTTGTTTTGCTTCCTTTTGTGTCTGCTGATGGCGAGTTTAAAGTAAGAAAAGATGCAGCTTGTGTTTGGCTTTGATTCTGCCTATCCCCACCTATTACTGAATCTTAGTTCCTCAGAGCTGAGAGCTGCCTTTTCTGTCAGTCTGCAGGGCCTCTCCCTGATTCAAAGTTAATTGCTTTGCTTGACACCCAAGTACCACCCGGGCGATTAATCATTATCCTCTTGGATAGATGTGGAGTGCTTCTTTGCACTGAGAGAAACAGTGCTCTGAGCTTAGAAGCAGAGCAGAGAAGGCTTTTATTTCATGTCTCAAGACTAGCAGGCCTGTCTCCTCTATAATACCAGGTGTATCTTTAGTAAGATCTGAGCCACCTGTTTAGAATATTTATGTTTATTCAGAAGTTAATTCTCATTAATTGACCCTGTAATGATGTAACTTCTAAGGGGGTGTGTGTGTTTTCTGTTTTTCCTTACCTAGAGTCTTAGTTTGTTCCTGGCTCACTTAATAGAGCCTCTGCTCATGGTCATACACTGCCTTCTACCTTTCATCCTTGAGTATGGATTTGTGTACAGGACTGTTTTGGATGGGTTGCTGAGGTGTAAGTCCCTGTGACTGTGTGCTGGTTGGACGAAGGCAAGCCTGGCCTGCCTGTTAGTCTGCTGTCTCTAGCTTTTGTATGGGCTTCTGGGTTTCTTCCTTGAGGCTCTTTCAGCATCTATGAAGTGAAACTCTGCATGTGAGGTGTGATGCGGACTTCTTATGGACCACTTTGTTACAGAAAAAATACTCAGTTTTTCAATTCATCTGGCTGCAGTGCTCGCTTATCCCCAAGTTTCCCTTGTGAGGGAGCTTCATTTGGAATAGGATACAGGGAAACCATGCACTGGTGCAAAGAAGGGGGAACTGGCAGTGAATGCTGAAGTAGCACTACTTGGACCTCAGTACCTCATCTGCCACACTTGTCTTTCCTGGCCCATGTTGGTGAGGAGGATGTCTGATCCAGGCCTAATAGACAGTTCTGCTGGGAAGTAGGAATCTAGGTATCTGGAGAACTCTGTGTCCACGTGCCGGAAGAATGGAGTAGTGAAATAAAATTATATTAGTGGATATTTTAATTAGGAGTTGTTTGTATCTTTGTGGCGAGGAAAAAATGGGATTGCAGGTGGCTACGCAAGAGGATGCTGTAAACCAATTGTGCTGATTTTCAGGATTAGTATGTTGGGAACAGGTTCCACAGCTGTGCTCTGGAGGACAGTAGGAAGTATGAAGAACTGCTTTGAGGTATGGAGCTGTTCTTTCTGCTTCTTTAATTTAATTTTTTTTTTCCTTTTTTATCAAGTGGGAATGTATAGTTCTTGACTCCATTCTTTCTTCTTCATTAAATTTTTATCAAGTAACCATGTATGTTTCTTGGCTTAGATAATGTGGACTTGAATGATCTAACAGCTGGACAGGGTAGCTAGTTTTCATCTGCGCTGTGACAGTGAGCAAGAGAGGACTTCAGGAGGCCCGACTTACCACTCCCACTAGTTTTAAGCCAGTGTGATTTCACTGACATTACAGCAACGTTCATTTCTTTACCTCATGATCCTGATAAACTACTAATTAGTACAGTGCTTTGCAGGAGGTATGTATCCATTCATCAGGTAATTGTAGGCTCACATAAAGGTCAGTCTGTAAGGTAGATATGGACGTCATACTCGACTACAACTGAAACCCACAACTTTAGGGAAATTTGTTAGAAAAGTTTGTAAGACTTTTAAGCTGATCTTTGAAGGTGATGTGCATCATATTTCTTTATAAATGCTTATAGTAATTTTCAATGATATTTTGCTTACAGCAACACTCTGTTTCTTGCTCAAAGCAAATGATTCTGTTAGTTGTAGTAAAACATAGAAGTGCCTGAGTGCATACTTCTCAGTCTTGTACAAATATGTTCCCAATGTAGCTGAATCATCCAGAAGCAATGCATGGCTCTCTTTGTTTGGATTTCTATTTCTGGTACATTATCAGCACTAGAATACATGTATCCTAAAGCAATAATAAATTGAGAAGTGTTTGATCTACCATGTCTTATTTTCACAGTTGCTCTGCGTGTTCCTTGGATTTCTATTATCAGTCACTAAAATACATACATCCCTGAAGAAATAATGGACTGAGAAGTGTCTGGTCTGATGCATTTCACTTTCATAAGTGCTCTGTGTTTTCTACTCTGCAAATTCATCCTGTTACAGGATCTGTAGCCATTGGTTTTCTAAGTCATGGTAATTTTGCCAGTGCAAATACCAGCTTGGGTTACTATCCATACATCTTGCTTTTGTGCTGTAGAAGCAAGAGCAGCAAGGGCACTATAGCAAGAAAAAAAGTATTATTTAATGCTGGTACAGAATGCTAGAAACACATAGCCTTGAACTCTTCCTGCCGTAACATGAAACTTTTTGTGTCATGCAGTTCCTCAAGTTGTGCTGGGGGGAGGGTGAGTTTAAATTGGGTATTGAGGAAAAATTTCTTCACTGAAATGATTGTCAGGCAGTGGAACAGGCTTCCCAAGAAAGTTGGTGGAGTCACCATCCCTGGACGTGTTTAAAAGACATGTAGATATGGTGCTGAGGGACATGGTTTAGTTGTAGCTTGGGTGGTGCTGGGTTAACAGTTGGACTCAGTGATCTTAAAGGTCTCTTCCAACGAGACCGATTTGATGATTCAGTGATTCTGTAAGTTAAATACCTGCACGTGGTTAGTTTACATTCTCAGTCAGAAGGCTTTCTAACTTTAAGAACTGCAATAAGAAAATGTCTTTTACACTGTTGAAAGGCTTAACTTGCACGTTTTGAGACCCCAAATGTCTGATGGTCTGTCGTTTTGCTAAGTAAACATAAGACCAATTTGTAATTCTTGGATTTGTCACTTTCTGGCCACTTGATCTTAAGGTGACTGTGATACTTTATGCCTCCATTTTTCCTTCTGTGAGGTAGAGATGTTTGCTTGCATTTCTGAAGGGCATTCTTGTACTTAATAAAAACAAATAATTTTAATTCTGTCAGTCATAACCTGTTCAACACTACAGTGTCTGTGAATGGACTTTATGGCCTGATTCTTAGTTTCTTCTTGGATAACCTCCTCTCCAGTCAGATCTTTCCCTCCTTGCTGTGTTCTTGGCCTTTAGATAGATAGTACTGTTGTTGTTGGTAGTTAGGGAAGCCTGATGTTCAAATCTTCCTGAAACGCTGGTAAATTATTTGTTACAAGTAGCAGTTACTGGCTGTTAGTAATTCCCACTTGGGTTTGTCTTTAGGTAATTCTACTTGACTGGAAGTGCAAAATGTGTGTTAACAGATAAGAATATACAAACTGTTACATACTTACTGCACAGAAAAATAAGATTGTCTAAAATGAGTCCAACTCTATAAAGCATTTCTAAGTGAATCTCAGTGGATTAACATAGATTTAACTTCCAGAATGGAATCTGATGTGCTGCATCACTGACCATGCTTATTCTTCAGTTACTCATATGAGCCTTTTTTGTGCCAGCTGGTTGTACGGAGAAGGAGTCATTAAAGGACTTTTGGTAATTTATACCTAAGCTTGAGTTTTCTGATATGGTATATTGAAACACTACTCAAAAGGGTCTGTACATCTTGGCAATTAACAAGTCTTTTGAACTGAGAAAGGAGAGCAATGTAAACTCAGAGTGAGTAGATGAATGTGGATGTGAACTTGACAGGATTTGAAAGGTGGCTCATGCTGCACCTGAAGATAAGGAGCAGTAGACATTGGAGTTGCTGAAAGCACAGTCTGTGGGAAGGTTTTCAGCTGTTACATTACTGTGGTAGGTCACGAGAATCAGGGGAGGGGATTCTGCTATTAAAGAGGTCATCTCTTCAGTGGCAGGAAAGAGTATCATTCTGCTGGAGTAGAGGCTCCTTCCCAGCCTTGTCTACAGATAAACCTGCCGTCAACACATGTGCTTTGCAACAGACCGTAACATTTTACAGGGAAAATACTGTGGTTTATATTTGTGTGCAGTAAGAAAATAATAAAATGGTACTAACTGGGCAGATAGGAGGAAGCAGTGAGTAATTCAGAGGTGCAGTCACCTATGGGCGGTTTTGTGCTTCGTCGCTGGTTCCTAGTACTTTATTAGAAGCTATCACAATGGTTTTTTTTCCTACTCCCAGTTACTCTATTAGTGCTCAGTTTAATGATTCTCTTCCAGTGGGTAATTAATTCTGCCTCCTGATGCTGCCCTCCTGTCGTGTTGTCAGCAAGACCTACCTTTTATTTTATGAAATAAGGAAGAGGATGTAGACCAGAGATGTTTTAAGAAACTAAATAAAAGTAATTCTTTTTACTTTTGAGTGAAAATTCAATTATATTTAGCTAGATTTTAGTGTAATTGATGTTTCAATTAGATCTTGCTTTATGAAAACTTAATTAAAAGATCAGGGGAAATGAGAACAGATTATAAGGAAAAAACAAGATGGGAGACATAAATTACTTTATAGGGTTTCTTTGGAAAGAGTGCTATGAGGGTTTGGAGCTCCTTCCCTCCTCTGATTTTTAGGATTTTGAGTTATCTCCAAATATGAAAATTTCTTTCTAAATTTTCTCTGTGACAGCAGAGTAACACTGTAAGCGCAGACCTCGCAAAAGTTGTGTTTCAGAGCAATCCTGGATTTAGTTGGGTTTTTTTGGTGGTACCTTGTGCATGAATCTCTTCACTTAAAACTTGAACCTGACTTGAGAATATCTTGTCACTTTGAAAGAGAAAGTGGCTTTATTTTTAACTAAACCTTTTGTTTTGAGGACGGAATCTGCGTCTTGGTGGGAACAGATACGAAGGAGTTAAAATTAACAGGAGGTTCTCCATAGTAGCTGTGCTTCAGAGTACGAAAATCTGTGGCACTTAGAAGCTGCGGGACAGCAAACTGAAATGGCAAGATATTTTATTGCCTGGTTAGTCATCTTACAGCTTCCAGTGATTTATTGAAACTTCCATATTGCAAGTCACAGGAAAAGCAGATTATTTCTTAACAAGGATATTTTCTGCATCTATGTTAATTAGAATGGGACTGTCAGATAAACCATTTTGAATCCCCACTCCTAATACTACTTAAAATTTCTTGCCCATTTTGAATCCCAACTTCTAATTCTTCTTAAAATTTCTTGTTTTCACTAATCTCTTATTGGATAGGGGTAACACAGCAGATTGCCAGGCGAAAGTGCTTGGAGTTACAGAAGAACATTTTAGATACCCATCTTTATTTCCTTTTAATATTCAAGTTGTCTAAAGTTCTGAGGGTCTTGTATCAATTAACAAGGTTTCCAGAGAGCGTGGCAATGTTTGCCCAGCAGGCTGACCTGCAGCTCTTCCTCAATCCTCCCCTGCAAACATCCCTGGAGAGCAAAGGAAAGAGCTGTTCCAGCGGGGGACTTGAGGAGCTGTGCTCCTGTGATCTGCGGTTCTCCCCTCTGTTTGCTCTGAGCACTGTTATAGATAAGGCGGTCTGCAAAGTAAACACTGGAGTAAAGCAGCTGTGTTCTCAGAACCACATCTGTTTGGAAGATGGCTGTCCATTACAATGTGTCTAGAGAACTGCAAGTTGTCAAAAGCTGAAAGCCCTGAGAGCAGCATGTCCCAGGTTTTCCTGGAATCTGCTGTCCTCTACCAGCCTCTTCCCTGAGGCCTTGAGACTTGCAGCCTTTTTAAGGAAGCTTTTTGGCCATCCATTCCCCTGATAAATTTAGCAGTTGTTTCTTCCCACCTGCCACATCCACCCACTCCTAGTTAGCTGAGACTTTCCTCGGCTTTTTGTCCCTTAAGTGTTGATCGTGGAATAGTTGATCTGTTCCTTTTTTTCCCTTTAGTGCTTGACAGCTACTGTCTTGGTGTTTTGGGTTTTTTTTCCAGAAATGCAGCAGCCTCATTCTTCACTTGTAATGTATCCTTTTTGTCAGTATAAGCAGCTGATGGAAGTAAATACGCATCAAAATAGGTTAAAGGTACCCTTGTCTCCCTTGACAGCTTGAGTATTTTTCACTGTGAATCCCGCAGCGTGACTGCTGATCTAGACTATTGCAAGTAATTTTTAGGCATAAACCTATGTAGTCTGGAGAAGTTCAGCATTGGTTTGTCCTTCTGCTAAGGATGGTCTCGTGCAAGATCCTTGTCCTAATAGTCAAAACCCTTTCTGAGACTTAACCACTTTACTTGAGCGATCCTTACCTGGGATTCCTCCGTAGGGTGTTCTCCTATTGCAGTCCCATTTCACTGGCACCGAGCAGCTCTTCTTGAAATGGTACCAGAGAAGCTCCAGACCATGGGGAGAAACTGCCTGGAAGCTAGACATTTAAGCTGAGCTGCTTCTCATAAAGCAAAGAAATGTACAGCACTTGGGCTGTGACTCAAGTTGTTGACTTAACACATGTGCCCTTACTCTTCCTATCTTGAGGAAGCAATACTATACTGATTTTTACTGCCCCACCCCTGATGTCCAATGCTGCAAATATAGACACCATTTAGTTTCCCATATTTAAAAAAAACCCCAATATGTGTTTTATTATCTCTACATGGATCACTTGTGTTTGTAGATACAATCCTGTTTGTGTATGAAGCTTCTAGTATAGAAGGAGGCTGAACAGTCACTGTGACTCATATATTTTCATTAAAATGGTAGTTATACTTACATTACTGTCATGAATGCTACTTGCAATATAATGATATAATTGAAGCTTATTTTTTTAAATCAGGCCTTGGGCTGTAAAAGGCTTACAAGGCTTTTGTTTATTTTTTAGAGCAGTAGTTATAAAACCATATAACTGGTACCTGTCTTCCTACAAATCATGCTGTTTCTTGCAGAAGAGGGTAACTAAATGTAGTAATTCATATCAAAATACAGTTTTCTGCATTGATGGTTGCAATGTGTTTACTCAGTGCAAGGACAAGATTACTGGGAATGTAAACCAGACAGGCAGGATTTTTATGAATGGCTTCCTTGAAGAACAAACACATTCCACGTTACTCCATAGCTTTTGCCTAGACTGCTAAGTTTGCAATGAAATTAGGCTTTCTTGATTAGGTTGGGTGGTGTTTTTTGTTTCTTTCGTTTGTTTATTTTTAATTAATGGAAAGTAAGTTGCATATTTGGAGTGAGTTGCTGGACTTCTGGTTAACTCTGTTTATAGAAAAATTAACTGGTTTAACTGTTTTAATAATTGGACTTCTAGAAAGAGGCACTGTTAATCAAGTTACTTCTTAGTTGAAGAGGGCTTTCAGGGCTTCCAGTTGAAGGCATGCTGAAGCCATGCTTTTAGCTGAGCTGTAGTTCAGCCTCTAAAGCTTGTTCATATTTGTTTAGATATTATTTTAGAAATTCTCAGTTGGGTAAAGCATTGCTATAGAAGAACTCAAGAAAAAAAAGATTTATAAACAAAAGTGCAGAATTGTAAAGGAGTATTAATTTTATGCATAGCTTTAAAATCTTTACCCTTGTCCTCTGAAAACAAAATCACTCTGCACAGGAAATCTTTGCTAATCCTTGAAGCGTTCAGCTGTCTCTCTGGGGTTTTTGGTGTGGGATTGTGGTGTGTGTTTGTTTGGGTTTTTTTTTGTAGCCATGTAACGATTGCACAGTGTTCATAATGCTGGCTTTCTAGCATATATCAATGGTTATGCAGATGAGTCCTGCCAGATCTTTCTGGGTTGCTATAAAACCATACTTCCCTGCTGGAAATTGCTGTTTGCTTGGCTGAGTCAGCAAAAGGAGCTGGATGGCCTCTCAGTGCTTGCTGTGGTGATAGGCCTGTTAGCACAAGTCCACATCAGCCACCCTATCAAGAGTCTGGAACGGGAAAGGGTGTAACTGAGATGTGCATGCACATCCTGCTCTGTTGCCTTGCTGGAAGGGGAGGAGCCACTGGTTGGGGAAGTAACTCCTTGCCTAAGGATGTGACTGCCTCGGGACTTGGCCAAGTCCATCTGCCTGGTTTTCCTAGGTATAAGCAAGCAGCGTGTGTAGCGCATAGTCTTGTGTCTGCTAAAGAATGCCTACAGCAAAGCACTGCTTGTATCAATTACTGTTTATTTAAATAAAAACCTTCACTTTTAAAGTAGATTTGTCTTATGTGTTTATACAAACTGTCATAGAGAAAACGGCTGTGTTGTATTTGTAATTTTCCAGTGAAAGAAAAAGAAAATGCTCTTTATTTTCTGAAGTGGGAACATTTTGCAGTATTGTAGAAATAAAGGTTGCGTTGAGTAGTATAAAATTGCTACTTGATTCTTTCACAATGAAAGGTCTTCCCCAGCTTGTAAGTTCACAGGATCTTTGAAGATAGTGCTTGATCAAAATAATAATAAAAAAATTGGGTCTTTTTACTAGTTGCTTTTGGTAGCCTTTATTCACTGTTAAGGCTGATTGTTCTTTTATTGTTCAGAAATGCACTTTAATTGAAAGATACCAGGAATTGTGGAGGGAGCCATAGCATATTCAGTATTGAAAATGCGTGGTACTCCCTCCCCTACACACCTACGTGCACACACGTACTTTGTAGGGTTTTGCTGCTTAGGCTTTCCTAAAAATGCTGTTTCTGAAATAATTAATCTGCCCAGATCACTTAAGAAGAAGGAGAAAATCCATTTCTGTGTTGAAACTTGCAAATTGATAGCTGTGTAGGTGACCCAACAAAAAACTTTTTAACTGTTTTGCATATTGAAAATATTGGTGTAGTTTAACAACCAGTTACTTTGTTTATATATTGTGAAGAAACTTTCACTGATGAGCTGGCTTTATTAATTACCAGGTCTTAGCACTTTCATTGTACAGGAATTGTACTCTGTGTTGGCATCTCATTGTTTTGAGCTGGGTTTGCATCTGTACCTTTCAATCAAGGGAGAGTTTGAAATGAGCTGTAATGCAATTTGTGAAGTCTGATGGGGGGGTTGCATTTAGAATGGGATAGTTGTGGTTCTTTCTAGTGGATGCAGTTGGAGGTTTTTTAGGCAAAGAAGAAATTTATGCTCTTGATCCTTACTGATACAGCAGTCAAAAACTTTCTTGGAGTCAACAGAAAGAATTATTCATCCAGGCTCATTAAGATATCAACTAGTAAGGAGTTTCATTTATTTTTCTTAAGGTCATTTTGGCACTAATTACAATATTGGTCACTGGTTTGGCCTAGATAGGGGCACACAAATTGCAGGTAGGTAGCGTATTGGATGTTCAACAGTATAGGTACTTAAACTATGATGAACCAGCTCTCTCTGATTTAATGTTAGTGTTTAAATAAAATACCAGACTTTAATGATGTCTGCTGACATTGGACCCCCATTCTAGAGGAGATGCATTTAAATCAGTCCATTGCTGTGATTTATGTTCTCACAAAGCAATGTGGGTTTAGTGCTAGCGGTTTGTTCCACTGCCCTTACATACTTCAGAGCGCTGCTGTTGCTGAGTACAGTTGTGCCACTCCTAAGAAGTAGACTTTTTACTAATCTCATGCAGGGGAGAGATTGAAATGGCAAGTGTGCTGCCAGTTGTCCTTGAAATAACTTTTAGTAACCAGTTATGAACTGTTGATAATGCCTTTACTAGATACGTGCAGTGGGTGGAAAGCCTAGATATTAGAAGGAACTTGAGCTTTCCTGTGATAGTCACACTCAAATACAAGCTGTTTCAGTGAAGACTTCAGCTTTATCTACTTAGGGAAGTGGTTGGTGTACTAGAACAATGTTCAAACGCTCTGCTCTCTCAAGTGTTTCCTATTATCATGTTCAGTGAGGCACTCTAATATCCCCTTAGGCTGACTGTCAGTACTGAAAGCTGAAGTGTTAACTGTAACAGCAGAAAAGGACTCTACAAGGCTATGACAAGGCTTAATTTTTGTTTAGGTTGAGCTGTATAATTAAAATATGTTGGGGAGTTGTCTGTAGAATAGAGGTGGCTGATTGTTGGCAGATCATGTATGTGTGTTTGTGTAATGTAAATATCCTTTGCATTAATATATATCAGTGTTGCCAATGATAGACATGCTTCTCTCCACAGACTACTTAAATGGATTCTTCTGAGGCTGACAGTAAAGAATATACAGTTACTGTGGACCTTGTCCCTTTTTTTCGAGAAGTTAACCGGTGTGTTGTCCTTACCCTCCTGAATATCCCTGCTTAGATGTGAGCGATATTCTAAAATGAGCAGTTGGCAAGAATGCCGTTATTGTCAGCAGCAAAGTAAAAACCTCACAGTGTAATTTGTGGGAACACAACTCAAAGAAAATACTTGATAAAAGTCTCATTGTCTGTATAATCTAATGTACTTCTGGGATCAATAGTGTTTCAAGGCACTAAATTTAGATTGCATGTCCAATATCCAACATGTAAGAAGTTTATCAGATTTCCTGCAAAGTTGCTGGAAGAAAACATTAGCCTGGTATTCAGCTGTAGCTTGGCAAGCTTTCCCTTTTTCCTCTTTGGAATTTACTATTTAATAAAAAAAACCCCAACAAAACAAACCCATACTACAAACAAACCTTGAATTTGTATTCAAACTTTCTCATAGCATAGCAGCGGCCACTAAGCTGTTTATTAATATTTAATTTCTGATTCTCTTTGCCATAAACTTGCTTCTTCATTAGGTTGCCTCCACAAATCCTCCATCTGTGGAATCACTTGCTAAAGGTGCTTGGAATCCTTACAAGTAGAACAAACCACTATGGACAGCTTCTTAATGAAGTGAACTTTAAAGTTGGTTGCATTAAAGTTTAACATTTTAATACAAATTTGCTCTTACAATTTCAGTCTAAGAGATATGAAAAAACCAAACCTATTACCTTGGTTAAGTATCTCAGTACTGCTTTGTTAGTGAAGAATGCCTCATTCTCCTGAACGCATATTCTCCTGAAAGGAAATGTTTTAATAACTTCTAGTTCTACTTGCTCATTTGGAACCCCTAAGAGTACATATTTCTGTAATGAGCTGTGAATGTTCTTTGTTGTTAATGGAGATTAATGCCTCAGTTGCTCTACTCTGAAATAGGATCGGGGATATCTTTTGCTTTTTGATTTTTGTGTTTATTTCACATCCTGATTTTCGTTTCCAACTGGACAGTCTGGAGTCCCATGGCTGTTCAGGCCTGTCTCCATTATCAGACATAGTCCTGCCTGTGGGCCAATACAGGTTTTTGATCTCACTGTGAACTACTTAAGGGAGCTAAGAGGTACAAATCCCTTAACGGGCAGGTGGTTGTAGCTGGTTGTATTCCTTGGTTTACCTGGTGTCATGGTTTAGGGTCAGGGCTGTCTGCTAGACTTATAACAGGTGTTCTCTGTTAACCCCTCTTCTCTCCCAAATGGGAAGAGAAAAGAGTAAAGGAGAGAGACTTACTGATTAGAAAGCTAGACCAGCTTTAAAGAAAATGATAAAATGGAATATATACAAATATATACAAACCCAGTATGGAATCCAGTGCCCCTGATGGCAATTACATCACCGTCACTGGTGATGCTGCAGGGCAGGCACTGGGGAAGTCCCAGGCTGGACTCAGCAGTAGAGTGGAACTGTGTTCAGGAGTTGGATTCTGGACCTGGATTCAGCAACACATGGATCAAAGGCAGAACAGAGTCCTTCTCAGATGCTGGTCATTGAAGAAGAGAGCTTGACCCTTGTGTTCTCTCAGCTTTATACTGAATCTGAGGTATATGGCATGGAATCCCTTGTTGGTCAGTTCAGGGTCACCTCTCCTGTCCACATCTCCCTGCAGGTTCAGCCTTTCACTTTTCTGCACCCCCGATGTGGCACACAAGATCCAGCAGTGGCCTGCATACCAATCCTTGGTAGTAACTCTAAACCTGGGGTGTTATCACTGCTAGAAGCAGACACTGACTGTGAGAACAGACTGCTACCTTCAGACAGTGCAGTTAGTTAGAAGAACTGAGCTGAAAAGTAAAATCACTGAACAGAAGTGTCCTGTTCTAACTCAAACCAAGACACCTGGTGTTGATGCAGAGGATCAGTGTGAGGTGGACAGAAGGAGAGAAGGAACTGTGATGCAGAGACACGGACTCCTGGATGTGCCTCCTTAGCACTTCTAGTTAACTATCAGTCCTCTTTATTCTTCAGCATGAAAGGCTGATAGAGTTTCATGAGGTGGTTTTTGTTTGGTTTTTGTGTTTTTCCCAGTTACCCAAGTCTTGTCACCTGTCTCTCGTGTTTACGAAACCTTTGTGTAGCAATCTAAACAGCAACAACAAAAAATTGTCAGGAATCATTCCCGATGTTTTTGCTGCTCCTAACACGGATTATTTTTTGACAGCAGTGTAATGACTGACACATCCCTGCTACCTTAGAGCTTTTTTTGTTATACTAGGAGTAGAAGTGCATCTCATTCAATATCCTGTCTCCAGCTTTTGTTGCTCATCTGTTTGGGTTTTATTTTACGATGCATCTTCCCTTACGTTTGCCAGATGCACAGCTGGAGCTGTAGTGGATGTCCTGGTCTTTACAGAATATCTTTATATCCATCTGATCTTGCAAAAAAAGTATGCAGAATTATTTATTCTCCTAGTATTTGTTCCCAAATGCTTTTTGTAAACAAGAACTTGGATTCCTTCTTTAGTCCTTTTGTTTTGCTCCCTTAATCTCATTTCTTTAAATGTATTTTTAAAATTCTTCTAATTATCATAGGAGTTATGCTTCATGAGCATTTAATCTATCCTGTCAGTAGGTTTGTTGACTTAATTCCTGAACTTCTTAATGAATTCTTTATAATGCTTACATGTTCATACTGAAAATTACCTTTCTGGATGGTAATGTGATTCTAAGATACCTTTTCACACTTGCTTTCTGTTGATTGTCTTAAAATTGAACTGTGCACTGTCTTGTCTTTGTTTTCCGATGGTAAATCTGCAGATTATGGTAGCAGCTCTAGTAATTAGTCTCCTAAGTGATCTTAGAAGTGAAAGAACATTTCATATGATGATTTCAGTCCATCATGTCATCTAATGCTTCCCGTATAATGATTAGATACATCTTGTGGTGTGCATTTAAGGAAACTTTTATTACATTTTTTTCTGAACTGTGCTCTTTAATGAGGACAGAAGGTTAATGCCTCAGCTACTCAAGTGGATAAACATCAAACTTGCCTGCTCGCTTGTCTCAGATTTCATAGCCATGGTGCACAATGTAGAGCTTAAACTTTCTCTGACAGATTTCCGTTTAATTGTTTTCACTTTCTTTTCCTTGCACCTTGTTACTTATCAGCTTTATTAGTTAGGCAGTAATATACTTGCCTGCAGCAACTTTCATTTGGTATGAGCAGTTTAACAGTGAGAGCATATTAGAAAATGTCATCAAAGTGTAAGCGAGAGCATTCTAATGTGAAAGATTAAGGAAGGATTCCATTGCAGCCATATTTATTTTGCTAGGAAACCACCTATTTGTTTTAAAATGTCTATAATCTTTTAACTATTAAAATAACTACGTATCAATTACTGATTATTTATTTTAGAGATTTATTTTTTTATATATTTGATTAACATTTAATGCCTTGCTTCTGACTAAGCCTCTTCACGAGAACTTAGTCTCCTATGTTCTCATGTGTCTTAAAGTGAAATTAGAGGAAGCCTAGAGAACATTGATGCATTCTAAGGCAATTGAAAACAAATCTGTAGTGTAAATAACATTATAGAATCTCAAACATGATTTCCTTAAAATGGTATGATTTTTTTTCTTTAATTTGATCTGTTTCAGAGTAACCTCTTTTACTCCTGGTAATTTTTTTAGAAAGAACTTTATTTTTGTGTGTGAATGCTTGCTGGATGTCAGTCAGACAAACTGGGGAGCCTTTCCTAATTGCCTCCTCCCATTTCCTGAAAGCTCCTGCTCCACTCTGTTTTAGACTCAGAGTAGCAAAGCATATGTTTGGCAATACATATCATAAATTTATCTTCTGAATGGAGACTTTTGTTTGGAAGTTTTGAACTATAGGTTATGGGGAACTCAGCAGAAGAAGTAAAGTCTGAGTACAGTGCCAAAAGGGCTGGTTTTGACAGCAACTGTGAGAAGTCTCAGGGTGAGAAAGTTGACATGGAAGTTGCAGAATCACAGTATCATTTTGGTTGGAGAGCCATCTGTGGAGATGGTCAAGACCTAACTGAGCATGGTCCTGGGCAGCCTGCTCTAGCTGACCCTGCTTGAACAGGGGTTGGACTAGATGATCTCCAAATGTCCCTGTCAATCCAAACAATTCTGTGTGATCTTCAATACTCTTAACTCCTTAGGTTTTCCTAGGAAATCATGTGCTGTTCATTGCAGGTATGATAATAAACAATTTCAACTGTTCTATTAATACCAGCTGATTAGCTAGTATCATTGGCTAGCTTCTGATGGGACTGTTGAGATGCACAGGCTTCCCCTTCCTCTGCTAATTTCTTTAGTAATTAACTTTGTGGCAAGAACGCGGCAGAAACAGTAAAACTCCTGCTGTCATGGTGCCTCTTGTTCAAGGCACTCTACTAACATGTTTTAACTTTCACACTACCCTTACGTTATAGCAGAGGGCTTGAGTTTCAGCTGTAAATGGCAAGTGTTGCATTCGCCAGGGCTAGCAGTTGTTCTAGCAGTGTCCCAGGACTGATGGCGTGCGCTGGACGTTAGCGATAGCTGTTGGTCCCATCAGTGGTGTGGCTCTGCTTTTGGCATGCTTGAGAAGCAGATATGACTGCCATGTTTTGAACAAGATGGGATGTGGGAGGAAAAAAAGTAGCCTTTTTACAGAGCATGTGTTGGTTTCAGTTGTGCATGCCTTTCTAACTGCTTTCCAGTAAAATCCACACACAGATGTTGCCATCATTACTTCTGAAATTAGCTTCCCTAGATGATTATCTATTTCAAAGATATCCTTCTTAGGCCAATATATTATTTTTCTAAAGCTTTTAATGGAGACTGATTTTAAGTATCTTCCAAGAGAAGGTCTTAAGTCAGTTTTCTCTTTCAGGGGAGACAAAGGCAGAACACAACCATATTTTTCTTCCCTGTGTTTACCCTATTCTGGCTTTGTACCTGTCAGCTTTGTGTTGGAGGGCTTAGTCTCTCATTTCATTTGTGCTGCTCTGCATTCAATCTTTTCTCATTTCCATGTTACTCTTGCAAATAGCAGGAAAGGTGTTTCTGGGCCAAATGATAAAATAGACATGGGCAAGCAGGCTTTAGTGATGATTGCTTTAAATAGAGTAGTGAAGGGCAAAGAATGAAAGACCTCAAAATAACCTTCCAAAGATACCAAGTGTCTGGTCCATTCAGTCACGAATTCCCAAATCTGGTGATTATCAGAAGCTTGTTAGGGTGTAGCAGGGGAATCACTCAATGCTCATTTTTGTGCTGAGCCTTGTTATGTGAGGTGATGGGTAAATTTGGGAAGAGATGAATCCCCTTGTGTTCTAGCTGGTCCTCAGAGATCAGAGAGGCTAGAGGCAGCTGGACTTACCTCTTAAAAGATATGCCAATTATTGCCGTGACTATTGGTCGGATACCAGATTCACGAACAGCCTGTCTGCTGTAGGTCCAGTTGCACACACAAGAAGCAGTCGGCTGCACGAATAGCATGGTTTATTTCACTTGCAGCATGGGCAGGTTCTTTAAGATTGCCAGTGATAGTGCACTAAGCTGCAGAATCACTGTATAGCTCTAAAATACGGTTGTAATCACTATTGTAATCTCCCGGGGAAAAACACTGAGCGTAGCAGAGGCTGCACATCTTACCAGAACGCATCCCTTCTGGGGAGGGTGAGCAGGACAAACCCGTCCATCTGTCTCTGCGGTTTGGTGTCCCACAAAATAGGTCTGACATAGGGCTAATGTTGTCCAGTATGGGGGTGGGGCAATAGTCAAGCCGCAGTTAGTCGGCCTTTCAGTTGCATTAACATTGATGGCTTCCTTGGTGTCTCCTGCCAGACACAATAGCTGCTGTGATTAGCAGCACGGGGAGACCAGGACCACACCTGGCCCCACTCCCCATTCCTCCTTGGTGCTGTGACAGTACATCCCACTGGATCTTCACCCAGCCTCTGTGTCTGCTCCATGGTCCCCAGATGTTTATCAGCAGTGATGAGCTTTGGTCATCATCATTTTCAGGTGTTTGTGCTTCCAGCCTCTGGCAAGCCTTTCCTAGGCCTCTGTTGCCCACTGCAGGCAGAGATTGTGACACCACACTTTGGGCCGGCCCCGTGGAGCTGGGTGTCCTGCCAGGCTGGTCCTGGGGGTGGAAAAATGGCCGCGCTGCCGTGGGGGAACGAGCACGAGCTTGCGAGGCGGCGTGGCTGGGGCAGAGGGGAGGTCAAGGGAGCCGCAGGGCCCAGCTTCCCATGGCCAGGGCTGCCGCAGCTGCGGGGCCTTTCCGCGGGCGTTGGTTGGCAGGAAGCAGAGGTGCTGCTGTGCTTTCCCAGGAAGCCTTTCTTTACACGGGCCCTGTCTCCATTGCTTCAATTGTAACTGGTTCCGATGCTTATGTGCAAGGTGCGAGAGAAACATCCCTACTGGTGGACTGCCTTTGACAATCTGCTTCTCTGTCAAACACGCAAAGGACTATTTGAGTGCTTTCTGTTTGAACGTTTTCTTCCATGGTGTGTTCTGTTTGGCTTTGAAAAGAAGCTGAACAAATTTTTAATTAATTTTTTTTTTTCCCTAGGTGTATTTTTTATGTTTTTAAACTTTTTTTAATTCCACTTGTGTTTCTCAGTTAATAGGAGGCAGTGGCATTGGCATGTCCTGGGAGGCTCTGCTAGGAAGTGGGTTATCATGCTGAGAGGCTGCTGTGAGCATTTACCTACTGTAACAAAGGGACTTTGAATACCATTTGATGATTAAACAACATATACTTCTCGCACAGGCTTTTAGAGGCTCCAGGCAGTTGTCAGGCTAACCCTATTGCTAAACTTGATTTTGTGCTCTTAGTTTGGTGAGTCAGCCAGGCAGCGGGGCAGCAGCCGAAGCCTCTGCCGTTTTATGATGAAGCCTTTCTGCCACGACACAAGCCAGGAAACGTAGCTGTGCTTCAGGAGCCACATGCACACCTTTAGGTGACCCCATTTCTTGCTGGAGGTGTGGCACTGGCACACGCTGGCGTGGGGCTGTCTCTTTGCGGACCCGGTGGAGCTGCCCCATATGCCGCTGCTGCTGCTTGGCCGCGCTCACTGTGCTTAAATTGTATCTCGGCTGGCTTCAGTCAAAATGTGGGTTTGTGTGTGTGTGTGCTGCCAAGGTACTTCCAGTTTTAACTACAAAAGCAATTGCTGTTGATTGTCACTGTTGGTTCTCTTAAGGAAATAGGGATATAAATTGCCTTTAATTGAGAGCATGACTTTGTTTGGGTTTGGACCACCAAAGCATGTGCTGCACCCAGCTTTGCTTTTTCTATGCTTTTGAACTCCTGTTTTTACAGTTGGTGAGATTGTGTGTGCTCCTGGGTGTGTTCCACACGGGCATTTCTGTCTTTTGTACAAATGGCTCCTTTAGAGCCATTGCATAAGTCAGGAAATCCTACCAGTGGCACGACAATAAGAGGCAGCTGTGCTTCAGCTTCAGCCCTTGCTTCCTCACGGTGCTAGAGTTTTTAGCACTGCATATGGAATACTTTTAAACCAAGTTAAGAAACAACCAAGAAAGTCAAGAAACCGTTCTACACAATAATAGCAAAATTACACCATGGTAGTAATGAGAATAATAATGCTTGGCCTTGTTTTTTCTTGGCAGTGGAAAGCATGCTGAAGCTATGTTTAAATTCAGAGCTGTGAATGCTTTGTATCTTCAGTTACTCACTTCGTCTTAAGTGTGCTTACTTGGATCATAGCATCTCAATTTCAAAACAATATAAATATATTTATGTTTTTTATTTAATCTAGTATATATGCAATGTGAAGTGAGTTATTCCTTGTGTCATTACATCAAACCTTGAACTTGCAAAAGAGCCACTAGCAACCAGTGTGTGTGCCCATTTGCTCTTGAGTTCATTAGGTGTATATTTTCTCTTTTCATCTTTTGGGTGATCAAATTCTTCCAGCTTGTCCCACTTAAATGGTGTAATATGATGAAAAAGGGATGTAGTATCTCTTTTAGTTTTATAACTGTAATCAAATTTATTCTTCTAGGTGTTGCATCTATGACTGTGCCTGTGTACATTGCAGAAGTTGCTCCACCACACTTAAGAGGCAGATTAGTCACCATTAACACTCTGTTCATCACTGGAGGACAGTTTTTTGCAAGTGTCGTTGATGGAATCTTCAGCTACCTCGCGAAGGATGGATGGAGGTTTGTGAGTCTTTCTTGCTAAAAGCAAAACTGTGGTTTGGTTGTGGTTTGGTTGACAGCTGTTATAATTCTTGTTGGTAAAACAGAGTTTACATATAAAGTGGTGGAACTGTATACTGAAATGAAACTTTAAATAATTAACTCCTGCTAAATGATACCATGCTGCTCTCACTTGGGCTTAATATTCACAGCATGCTTAGGGGTTTTAACTTCACTAAACTTTAAAGTAGATGAGCAATAACTATGCATCAACAAGCTTGAATGATTGTCGTGATGTTTATGAAAGTAGCTTGCCTTTTGCATTTAGAATAATTACATACTGATTTCCAGAAAATATAATGCTGTATGTGCAAAATAGAGATGTATTTAGAATATTCTTAATCTGAGCAGTAGTAATCCAATGAGAGTTGAAGTGAAGGATATTGTATCATAACTTTATAGTCAAAAGTTTAGCTTATATAATAATATGAATCTCTTTTACTCTACTTTGTGGATATTAGCAATGTCTACAGAAAGAACCTAAGTGTTTCTGGACTGCAGTAGTTTAACTACCATCTTCACAGTGGTGTGTCATTTGAGAGAGATGAGAAATTTCAGTGGCTTAGTATTTTACTTGAAGTGATGACTGGAAAAAAAAAATTAATAGATATGTGTAGAAGGAATAACTTATGCTATACATTCCAACTTCTGGAAACTTGTGCTTAATTATGTGTGCTTTTCTCTTGAAACACTCTTGGAAAAGGGATGCCTTTTGTTGTAGGGCCTTTGATTTTTGTTGTGCAGCTTGGAATTATTTTGCTATGTGAAAATCCTAATTTGAAGGATCCTCCCTCCACCCCCAAAATCTTGCAACATAAATATTATTATATTATTTGGCTTCTAATGAAGCTGAATAGGGATTATTAGGTGCACTGACATTTGAGTTTTAAATTGGGAACAATTAATTTGGGACTTGGTACATAGAAGAACTTGGAAGCTGAAGTTTTTTAATAGTATGTAGAGAAATATGCATTAAAACAAAAAGTTAATAGTTTCTTAATGAATGTATAGTTTAATTTGTGTACAACTGAAGATTCAAGAAGTTTGAGGTTTTTACTTTTTGTCCATGAGATTGTTTCATTTGCCTTTTTTTACAAAAGATGTCACACTTGGACTTGAAGAATGAAGTCACTTAATGCTGATTTTCTTTAATGTAATTTTAAATTTTAACTCTGCTTTGTGTTTTCTGAAAATGCAGTTGTTACTTAAGCTCAAATGAAAATAGCATTTTGCATTTTTGCATGAAGCTTTTGATGAGCTTTTCATTATAATGCAGCTGCATTCCTCGACAGGCTGTACATCCTCTTATGGAGAGCTGAGAAACAGCCTGCACTGAAAGAAAAACTTTATTTTTTTAGGGTTGCTAATCCCATTCTGTAGTTAAAGAAATATTCTCAATTTTGAGAAAAGTTACTAGCAAGCGATAATGCATTTTGAAGTGATACATGTACTGAAGTATTTGATCGCAGATACCAATGATTGAGTAGTTCCATTATTATTTTAAGTTCTCAAAAGATAGTAGCCTAGATAAATGGCTAATGGAATGGTTCCCTGTGCATGGGGTGGCTAGGGAGGAATGGAAAAATAAAGATATTTATCCAGAAATGGAGCTCTGAGTCACTGTAACTATTAGAGATGTTGTGGGCTTTCTGTTTAGGCAGATTTTTCGAGTTCAGTTTACCTCAGCAGTTACGGATTCATCTGGGGGAAGCTTTTGTGGATGTACATCTGTGGGCTTTTTCCCCTTTAGGGCGCTGACACACAGGAGGTAAGGATGTGTTTGTAATCTGTGTGTTTCAGTAAATACTAGCATATTGGAAGAAAAATGCAAGCTAACAAAGTACCTGACAAGTATTGATCTTACTGGAGCTGTTTCTTGTTTAATTGTTCAGGTAAGCTAAGATACTCCCTAGCTTGATTTTGCAGCTCAGAAGTAGAATTCTGGGCTTCTTTGGAAAAGATCAGTCACTGTGGGATAGGATCTATCAGATTTCCAATCAAACAGTGACACAGGATTGACAACTACATTTGCATGTAAATTACTATTGAAGTGAAAAATACCATTCCAGTTTGTTACACACAAGTTACCATCCTTTCATATATTACTTTGTACGTATATTTAGCCCAAGTGAAAGATGAGGTGGGAGGCAATAATCATTGTCAAATGTAGATTTCATCTTCTTGTAAAACGCTGAGGTTTCAATATGCCACTATACCTGAAATAGGAATGAGAGCCTCAGCTACTGAAATACTGCAGAACTGTTCTGAGAACTTCGACATTGGTATCACTCTTCTGTTTGGAACCAACAGGGAAACAAACAAGCAAAGACCAAAACAAATAAAACCCCCAAACTCTTCTGATATAATTCAGGCCTTTTAACCTGTCTGGGGAGGAAAAAAAGAAAGTAAAATGGAAAACCTGTGGATTGAGTAAGACCAGGAGATGGGGAGTTTGATCAGAGCTGTGTGAGATGCAGACTTTCTAAAATCTCCCAACTGTGAATGTTTCTGTTTCTCAAGACAACTTGTTCAGATGCTAGTTACTCTTACTTTGAAGAACTGTTTTCCCTCATCTATGATCTGAATTTTCCTTGTTGCAACTTGTGACTATTGACACTTGTCCTTTCACAGTGTACATCTGAGAAGAGTGTGTCTCCATCTTCTCGATGAGATCCTTTTCAGTTGTGAAAGATGCAGTTAGATCTCCTCTTGAGCATCTCTTTTTCTGGGCAGCATAAACACAGTTCTCTCAGCCTCTTCTTTTATGTCATACCCTCAGTTGCATGACCATCTTAGTCCTGTTCCTGATTTGTAGCATTCTCTCAAATTGGTGGTCCCAGTCTTCCAGATTCAGGATGGTGTGTTGAGTAGTGAGTAGTAGTTGTTTCTTTCAGCCTTCTGGCTCATGCTGCATAACTTTTGCTAAGGCAGTAATGATGTGGTTTAGACACGTGCCAAGTACTGTTCTGCTGGTTTGAGTGGAGAGAGGTGAAGTGAAACTGTTGATGATGCATTGGGCAGAAACTGAGGCTATGCTAGTGATGAGGTAACTAAGGATTTTCAGCTGCGTTGCTGGAGCTGTTAACTGGGAATTGTGTCCTTGACTGTCCTCAGTCTGAGATTTAGCAGGGAAGAATACAGGTGGTCTGTTGCCTGGAAAGAGTGGACAGCAATCGCATGGGGAGAAATCACAGATGTTCACACCTCAGTCATCAAATAGACGGAACATTACAATTATTGTAGCTCTTAGTGATTGAATGGCTAAGTATTGGAGTGCTACAAAAAACAATAAGGAATTTTACTTGGCCCTGCTTGTTCTTGGAAATGCTGGATATGAAATGAAAAATAAACCAAGGAAAACAAATATTTAACCAGTCTCTTATGTCAGGTTAGCTTTATAAGCCCTGCTAATGCCATCCTGATAGTATTGCAGCAGTATGTCTGAGAAGGAGAAATGTTACAGCAGACTTATTAAATTTCATGCTGGATTTTTTCAGGTCTGCTAGACATCTGGCTTCCAATGCAAAGTCTTATACTCTGTATAGGAAAGAACTATATTAGATTTCTGAAAGCTTGCTTACTGCATGGAATGTCTAAAATTGCCTGCTTTTACTCTAAATGGGTTATATCAAAATTGCTTGATCTGAAAATTGCAACAGCTCTTGAACTTGAAATGGATGTATGCTCTTAACTGAACATTTTCCTTTTGGCCTGCTCCTTGTACTCAGCTTTGACCAGAAGCATGTCAATTGGAAACTAACTTTAGTGAGCGAGCACTTTCTGTGTGTTTCTTTCTTATCTTGCCTGTGATAATCCAGTAGAGTCCAACTGGTAGCTTTAACAGGCTGGATCAAGTTTGCAGGAGCCTCAATTGATTTTTGCTTCATAAAATGATTGCAGGTTCCCAACTGCTTAGTTCTGGAGGCTTTGCTGCATTCAAGGGATTGAAGGGTTTTGGAGGCGAAATTAGGTAATGTAAGTGTAAAGGAATACATCTGTTTATTTAGATGCATTAAAAGATCCTTTTGCTTGCAGTTTGACAGAATGCCATGATTGTGTTTTTAATTTCTATGGTTTGTTTTAGTTTTCTTTTGAAATAGAAAAGGCTTTCTAAATACCACTGTATTGCAGATGTTGAATATAAGATTTGGTGAGCTTCAGTGGTGTAGGTATAGAGGTAATTTTGTATACAGCTACCAAAATGGTTGTGGAGAGGGAAGAGCGTAGGAAGAAGTGAGGACATGAATGATTGATAACAGTAGTGGATGAGGAATGAGAACATAAATGAATTAGTGGCACTTGTTAGATATGTTGGCTGAAGTCTACTCAACTAATAATCCTTCCACAAGCTTTGTGCTTGGAATTTTGTTTTCTTCCTTCTGCTTTTCTAACTAATGGTAGGCTATACTGTTCTTAAAGTGTTAGAAAAGAAGAGACTTTCTCACAGATTTCTTTCTGGAGAGAGATTTACTTGCATAAAGTTTGGAAATTTTTGCTGGTTTTAGGAAGAACTTGAGGGCTCAGCTTGTGGATAAGAAGACTGGCCTTGCATGCATTGTCATGGGATGGCCATCCTCTTCTCATTACCTTTTGGATGTTCTTTTCACCATTTCCCAGTTTTCTGCACTGTTGTATTGCTCCTGTTTTTCTTTGTTAAATCTACAAATGCCTCTAAGAAAGTCTTTTGCAGTTTTCATCCAAAATGCATTTGGACTTAATACATTTGGTCCGTTGCCCTGAAACAAGCTTTCCATTAATGGCTGTGCTCCCTTTCCTGCTCTCTTAGCAATCTCATTTCATAGCATGCTTTATAGAAACATCCAGGTGAGAACCTGCTGAATGGTCTGTGAGAAAGCCTGCAGCCTGGGCTATGGAGAGAGGAGCCAGAGGAGACATTAGCAAATCTCCTTAATCTCCTGACTGGTGTCAAGGTGTGAACCTTTTTGAATACAGACTGCCTCAGTATTCCATCTGAGGGCTATTTTCTTGAACGTGTCTCAACCACTGATGTGAAAAACAAGATAGCTGCAATAATCTACAGGTGACACCAGCACCATTTAAAGTCTTTAATGGAAGCGGAAAAAAAAATCTCAGTGAAGCACAAATGAGAAAAGGTCAGATTTAAAAAGCAGAGCAAAATTATATTGTTCTGCCATTCTTGTTATTATTCTTAGTGTATTTTTGAATATAAATATTTTCATATTTTTGAAAATAAAAATGTGTAGCTATAGACCCCAGCCACCCATGAAAGTTGGTATGCTTATCTTCCACAGTCTTTTCCCCCAGCTTTATCTGGAGCAAATCAGAGTATCTGTGGCTGTTGTCACAGGTGTCAGTGGTGATGCCTGGAAGGAAAACTCTGTCCAATGATAATTCTCTGTTGGGTAGAGAACTAGCCTTAATGCTGTATACAGTAAACCTCCCCAGCATCTAAAATGAAGTTTTAATTCAAAACCTAACATTGCAGCTGGCTGAAGATTTAAAAGCAGACTCTCAAGAGATCTGGTGTAAACTGCTGTGCTGGCAAAATGAACTTTTTTCAGTATTTCTACTTACAGTCAGAATTTTTCAAAAGTAAACCAGACATCTCCTTACACAGGAGGCATACTCCTTGGTCACATGTGTCTGTCTATACATATGACTGACCAAATTAAGCATTTTTCTTTGACTAGTTTGGGTTTAATTTTTCTTTTTTTTATATGCCTGTTAAATAATTAGCAGGATTTCAGTCTCATTTTTTCCATCAGCGGTACCCATTTGTTCCCTGTACCTTGGCTTTCTCTTTCTGTTCATTCTTTTATCTTCACCAAAGAGTTTTATCGGTTTCCAAAGGATTGTAAGTTTCAGGGTTTCTATTTAGTCTCATTTAGCATCCTTGGGACCAGTGTAGGGTCACTGGTGGCAGAATAGTCAATGTGTCATTGCTTTCCATTCCCAGAAATCTCAAAGGTCCTGTTTTCTAAAATACTTGCAGAGTGTAATTCTTGCCTGCTGAACTTCTGCTGACAAAGAATACGAGGGGCTGAGGGTTTGATATGTAAATTACAGCTTAAGTAGGTGTAACTGAGTCTTCTCCTAGCATGTCTTTGTAGGCAGATATTGGATATTGATTTCTGTGTTATTTGCAGGTATATGCTGGGCCTGTCGGCTGTTCCGGCAGTTATCCAGTTTCTTGGATTCCTCTTCCTTCCGGAAAGTCCCCGCTGGCTCATTCAGAAAGGCCAGACTCAGAGAGCACGGCGAATTCTGTCCCAAATGCGTGGCAACCAGGCAATCGATGAGGAGTATGACAGTATCAAAAACAACATTGAAGAAGAAGAAAAAGAAGTTGGAGCAGGTATGTTGAGTGCTTGTTGGCCTCTCTGCCTATCGGTGAGAGAAAAATCAGAAGAAATGTTGAAGCCGTTGTGGGAACTTGATGTTTTGCTTTTTCTTGTCTGTTTTGCTATTGTTTGAAATATTTCATATACTGGTAGCTTGAAAAATGAGCTGATGTTTCTATGTATATCCTACAGTTTTAAATTAGGTTCTGATACCTTAAGTGAGGCAAAAGTGAAGTTGTGCAAGATTCTAAGTTTATACCACCTACACAGATGTGAGAATTGCACTCAAAGATTTACTCAATTTAAGAATTCACATCTTGAAGACAGGGAATAAATAAAGTTTGGTTATTTTCATCAATGGAGAAGTCCAAACAGACACTAGGGAGGTCAGACAGCATTTTACATGCCTGAATTATCCAGAGGCTGTATCCTGGCTGACCATATTCTAGACAAACGGCCTTTGGAGACATTTTCAAACTAGACATGTAATATAGAGATACCTTCTCAGTATAGACAGCTTGTGAAAGTTCTTCTGGTTGGCTCCAAAGAGAATAAGGCATCTAAATCAAATCCTTTTTTTAGTCTCTTGTATTCTTATGCCGTAATTGCTCAAAACTTTACACATGTATTTATGTGTGTACTTATAAAGCAGGATTACCATTCCATTGACTGTCCTCTACATATTTTTCCTTTGCTTTGTGCTGGGAGTGTTAACCTGTGAATCTCAAGTGAGGCTCTTAAGTAAGACTCATCTTAATTCGTGCTTTCTTAAACATTGGTAGGAAAATACTAACTTAGCACTGATGGGAAGAAAAATGCAAGTTACTTTACATCTGTGTAAATTAAGATTCAGCATTTTATGATACCTAATTTCACTGCTTCATTGTGTTTGGCTTTGAGCCTTACAATAATGAAGTATCTGGAAAAGTTATTTGACACATACTAGAGAAGGGATTATCAAAATATTCATCACTGGTGTGAAGCAGAATGAGATGTTTGGGTTTTTTTCCTCCGATTATTTTCTGAGGCTTTGGATACTTTTTTTCCAGTTCTTTGGAGGGGTGACAGAGTGGGAAATGAAGTTCATTAAAGCTGATTTGATTAAAAGCTGAAGTGGATATTCATAGAACAGCTTGGGTTTGAGTCCTGTGCTGAGGTTATTGATCCTAATTAGAGATTGGACTGCTCAATTCTGTGGAAAGCCACTTAATGTCTGGTATTACAGTTTTGATGCTTTGTAGAAATAAAAGGAGCAGGTGTTTGAATCACCCAGTTCCTTATTTTCAGTCACTGGACTATAGAATGACATTGTTTCTCTCTCTTCAGTCTTTCCTCATGCTGCTGTTTCACTGTTTGTGAACTAAATGTGGTGGTGTAAGACTGCAATAGGACTAACTTCAACTCAGTTGTTAAACCATTCCTCTGTCCATTTGTAAAATTTCAGTTAAATCTGGCACAACACTAGGAGGAAGCTTGGTTATGGAGGATTGGTGTTTTTCTCACCAGCTTCAGAGTTGTCACCAAAGGGCATTAAAAAAATGAGGGTACTTAAAAGGATATGCTCTCCCTGCTTGTAGTAAATGCTTAGCAAATAGGCACTAAGTAGTTATTGTCACTTTTGGTTTTGATTATAATTTGCTTGTAACTGCACTCCATCCCATTTAACCCAAAGTCTTTGTTGTTATTAAAAGGTGTGTTGTGTGTCAGACATACTGGTTTTGTTACCTTTTTGTGTCTGTGTATGTTATTGACAAGTGGCATTAAATTGTGATTACTTTCATTTCTTGAGGAGTTGTCTGGATCCTCAGTATTGAATTTGGCATGTGTAGTGCAAGAGCAGCTTACAGTTCATGTTTTAATTGCCAAATGTTCAGGTATTGATAACTTAAATGTGTGCTTCTGCAAAGACTTGGCATTTCACTTTAGTATGTGTGTTTTGGTTGATGTTTTTTTGTTTGTTTTTGTTTGATATATTGCTGTAGTACTTTTCGTAGTCTTTTCTTCTATTCATGGCAGACAGTATTTTAAAACACTAGTTAACAGCAACAACAAATGGTGGTAGTAATGCCTATCAGACATAGTGGACATATTCCAGTTTTACAAAAAGCTTTAATGACCTTAAACTGACGGTGTCTTTGTAGCATTTAAAGAAAAGATAACTGTGTGGATCGAAAATCATCTGGCTTCCTTTTAGGAAAAAGTGCGTTTTCCTTTCTTGTCTTTTCCTTTCTTGAAAAAGAACAGATGTTCTTTTTCATTAATTGATACACGAGCATCTTTGCCAGTTTCTTAGGGCATGATTTTCTAAGTGAAAATAAGCCTGTGTTTGACTCCTCCTGTGCAAGAGAGTAACAGAATGTAACAGGGACATAATCTCCAGTCCTACACTAAAAGCTGTAATGCCTTTTGTAACAGTTTCGTCAACTATTCTTGTCGCAGAAGTGAAAAATCACAGGGAAACTTCATCTGTGTTGTTTAGGCTACTGTCTTAAGAAAGATTGTTTTTAATGTGTCATAACCAGAGAAGTTCATTGCATTTTCACATGGTCGTCAAGCAGCTTCTGTCTTGAAAATCGTAAAAGTGCCTTCAGCAACAAACTTCTGTTTCAGAAGTCTTTTGTACCAACGTGGGATACCCGTGAAGCAAATTATTCACATTTCTTTATGCTTTCTAATACATTCAGCCAAAACAGTGCTTCTGATACTGCTTAGGAGCTTATATTTTAGCATTTTTCAGGTTGATACCTGGAAAAGGATGTATCTTTTTGACAAACACTTTCCCCATGACTGGTTATGCAAACGGCATTTTTGCTGGCAGTCATGAATGCTGCTTTTGCATGCTCTGTTCTGTACTCCCAGTGAGACTTCTGCTGGTGTAACCTTGCACTGGGAGAAGTGATGGGGAGAGCGTTGCATTCTGCAGTAACATAAAAAGCTAACTTGACTCTTGGTCAAGTCCAGCTGATCATCATCTTTTAAGGTCATCCCTCTCTCAGATGGTGGGGCTGTAATGCAAAAGGGAGCTGGCAATAGAAAAATTAAGGGCTGAAGGACTACTGAGGAACGTGTTGGAGAGAGCTACCCCAGCAGTTGTGGAAACAGTAGTTTACAGGTGCAAAGTAACCAACCCCTTCAAATATTCACAGGTAGCCCAGTGCTTGGCTCAAGCTCTGAAGCCACAGGGTAGACAAAAGAGGAGAGAAGGGTCAGAAGGGGCTTGCAGTGGAGTGAGGGATCAAAGATACTGGTTCAGAGTGTTCTGTGGTGACTCTTCCTAGCAAAACATGTCTGCCTTCCACTGCTGCTGTAGTTTTTAGCACTGTTAAGGCAGAGGTTTTGTACTACGTGTTAGTTAAAAACAGGCCATCAAATGCTAGTGATGCAGGTGAGCACTGGCGCAGTGCTCTAACACACAGCTTTAGATGAAGTAGCTCGTGCTCCTAAGTGAATTAGAGAGTGGGATTTATAATGCTAATTTTAGAGGAAGCACTTTGTAGTGAATTTAATGCGGCGGTTTTGTGCATAACAATAAAGCACCTAGCATATTGTAAGAGTTCTGCAGCCTGCCAGTGTAGTGGTCATTTCAGACTGGAAAGAAATCATTATAGCATCCAGTGGAGACATTTGAAATAGATCATTACTTTCCTATATGTTTGACAGCACTCCAGTGTCCAAAGCAAATCATAGATACAAGTGTCAATTGGTACTGTGTTTCTGGGTGAAAGCATCTGCAGATTGCATGGCTTTTCCTGACGCCCCTCCTTTGGCATTATTGAGCTGTGACGTGCCAGGATGCCAGGTGTTTCATGGGAAACCAGCAGCAATGTGTGTAGTGCTGCCGTAGCGTCTTGACAAAATGAACAGCATTTGCATTAAGACTAGACATTGATTTTTGCGTAGATGAAGGATGCGTAACCGTGGATCTTAATTAGACTAGGAGAGCAGTGTAATCTCCCCCAGCCCTATTTATCCCACATTTCTCTAACCTATGAATTAGGGTTGAGACTCTTGACCTCACCTGCTATGCCTGTGGACCTTTGCATTTTATTAACCATTCTTATCCATTTATGTGTGTCAACTTCTAATCAAGAAGATGCTGTTTTTGCACACGTTATGCTTGATAATTCTGGTCGTGTAAAACTTGTGGGGCTCAGTGGTGCATGGAGCCATGCTGCTTCTGGGAAATTCACTGCCTGATTTGGAAAATTGATCATTACACTGTAATACTGTTTAATGTACCATTCTGTGTCTGTACCAGAACATTATGTAATGGGCACCACTTCTCGATCAGACAGTTTTTTGTGTTTTCATTATTTTTAATACATTCTATGTAATAGTCTAGCACTTTTTTTTTTTTTTTTGGTGAGACCAAGAAAAAAAGACATGTATCTGTGCTACTATTCCAGTCCTGTAGACTTGACTTAGTTCTTTGCTGAATTTCCTATTGGATCAGTGAGTCAGTCCCTTTCTTTTTAGGTTTTGTATTTCCCTGTTGGAGATAAATGTGTTATGGAATAAAGATAAAATCATCTCATTATCATTAGGTTTCAACACGTAACTTTACCCAGTTAACTGTCAGTTAAAATCTATTATCAAGTGGGAGATCTGGACCCTCTGTCCTTCCTGGTTCCACTATATTTCTATTTCTTGCACCTTTTTTTCTGAAATAAAATCTTAACTCGTTAGTATTTCTGTCTACAATTTTGGCTGGAACCATTTGACATGCATCTTCCTAGGGAGATATTGGAAACTTGCAGTGTTTTCACTCTTAATCATAATTCTTCCCTTATTTCTGGGACTCTGTTTTATCCTAGGCCATTGCCCAACATGCCTGCTGTTGAAAAAGATATAGATGTGCTTATTATTTTTGGATATCAGCTGGAATCTTATTTAATGGAACTTGATAGGACTGTGATGCTCTGGTAGGGCTCTGTAGAACTCTGAATCATTCCACTTCCAGGCACTTAAATCCTTATTTCATGTTAATTCCTCTTTTATGATGTGAAGTGTCTGTTGTTGCCTGTAACCATGATATTAGATAGAAGTCTTTGGGGCAAAACCAAACAAAATAGTTGGGCTAAGGATTCGTTGAAGAAAACCCTAAATCCACTCTGGTTGATAGCCACGTCAGCCTGAAGTTCTTGCTTGTAGCAATGCCGAATGCCAGGGCCAGTTCCAGGTGGGTTTTGCCTTTTAATCTTGTGGAAAGCATGGGCAATGCAAGAGGTACTTGAAAGGAATGTCTTGGTTTCATTCTTGTATGACAATGATTTGACGTGTAGAATTATTTCTTTGTTCCCTTAAGAAAAAAATTGTTCCTGTGTATGTCTCCACTGGAATCTGTTTTGAGTTGGACCCATAATAAAAGCACTCCTCTGGATAATTTAAAATTGATGCAATGCAGGCAAATAAAATATGGAGACATTTGATCTTGAGGAAGTATACTAACTCAATTCAGTGTACAAGCAGATAACAAGAAAAAGCCATCTACAAAACTTGGCAAGGAGTATTGAAAGTATGAATTACTGCATTAACAATTGATAAAGAGAGATAAGAAGATTCTTGGTTCTCCTCTTATCCTTAAAGTCTTTTAAAAGGCTGACTTCTTGAAAATACGATCTTTGAGAAATACAGCATGTAAAGAACATTACTGTTTTTCTGCCTTGTGTAGAAATATGACTGCTGTATTAAACAAACAAAAAGTTTGTTTCTGGTATCTTAGAGCTGTGCTGGTACCTTCAGTTTGTGTGGCCAACCGTGGGTTAGGGAATGTCTGTATCCCTGAGGAATCCCACTGGTAACGTGTTTACCTGTCAGGACATTTTGAGTTGGCCTTTCTTCAGTGGCTTATGACTATCACCAGTCCCTTAATTTTTCACCTTGGTTTTCAGTGTGCTGACATAAATGGAACATTTATCTGGAAATGGTGGCTATTTGCCTCTCTGAAGACCAGAATCTTTTGGGTAGACTGATTCAGAGGCATGTTTTTGAACAGACTCTTCTTCGCCTGAAGTCCAGAGAGATGTCTGTGTATGGTAGTCCTAAAGGGCAAGAAAAAGCAAAACTCTGTCAAACTTCATGTAAGTATAGGGCAGCACTGTGAGGCAGGAGGGTTTGGTTTGGTTTGTTTTTGTTTCTTTTCCCCACTTCAGATTCACTATGAAGTTTCTGGAAGTAAAATTTGCTTTCCAGTGACAGTGTTATTAGCTTTATATTAGTTCACAGCTTTTGAAGCCTCCAGAAAATCCAAGCTACAAGGCTGGAAAATAAAAGAAAATAGAAAAGACTTCATTTCTTCCCCGTTCAGAAATAAATTTGGGCGTAATGATTTTGTTTGAAGCCAAATTGCATTATTTACAGGTTGAAGCTGAATTTGCTGATGTTCAGGTAGTATTAACTGCTGCTCTTCAGCTGTGGTTGCTTGTGGGACTACATGTCTGCAAAGAGTATTGAATTTCACTCTAATACTAGTACATTGCTGAACATTCAGCTGCTCTCTATGCTTTGTTTAGGAACAGGTATCTGTTTTGTGAAAACACATGTTTCTGAGAGGAAAAAAATGGTGGGAGAATAAGAACAGTGGTTGACATCGTCTCATGAGGGAATGTGGCTCTTCTAAAACAAAAACTGGCTGAAGGAGAGGCTGTGAATAAGGATAGTGTGTTTTCTATCAGTCGTGTCCAGGGGAATAGGAATTTGTCACTTGTTCTTAAAAAACAAACAAATCCCAACATCCTTGACCACTGCGAATTTAACTAGAATAGCTTATTTTTCTTTCTTGATATGAACAACCCAAACTGTTTGCTCAGGTGTTACCAGTCTCTGTTTCACATTTAGCTGCTAGGGTAGCTACAGTACTTCAAATTTATAGAAACGTTATCTTTTTCCTTTAACACAAAAATGAGTTGTTTTTTCTGTTTGAACAAACCAGTTCAACTGACTTGGACTAGATCAGTTTCTAGAAGCTGTTGGTTTCTGGTCTCCATTTCCAGGCCTTCTAGGAGCTCAGTTCCTTTCTGGACAGCGATAAGCTGGACACGTTTCTTGGATTTTCTCCAAGTAGGGTTTAGCTGTATAACTTGGCCTGTTATTAGAAGTTTGCTGTGTAACAGCATAAATAGCATTTGTAACTGTATATATTTAATATAGTTCCTTTCCAATTAATCCAGAGGAAAGACCCCAAAATAATGTGTCCTATGGTGAGATTTTAGGAAAACTGGACTAAAGATTCCTGGCAGAAGTGAACTTGAAGGACTTGTGGGGAGTAGTCTTGGTCAACAAAAAGAAAAACAGATGTGCGTAACATGAGTAATAGTAAAGGAGTCAAACAAGCAGAAAAGACTAGAAATAGAAGAAAGAGGAGAAATAAAGACTTGTTCCTTACTCAGTAGAGAAATGGGAGAGAAAGTAAGTGGTGGGAGACACCTGTGTACTCTCCGTAACGCGCATGGTTTGTTATACTGGGAAGGGAACCCGAGGAAGTGAGGTGCATCTGAGAGCCTGCGCTGGTAAAAGGTAGTTGTGGCATTTGAATGCTGGGATAGGTCTGAATGGGCAAGAAAACTTCTGCTTAATGGAAAGCTACAACAGGTAGGAGGTGGCTTGAGGCACCTGGCAGAGGGCCAGCCTTGCCAGCGGTGATGGTGCGATAACCTCTGCCAGATGACAGCGGGAGGATTTACTGCTCTTGTCCTTGCCAGGACCAAACTAAGAGTCCAAGCCTGAGAGTCAGTGTGCTGGAGAGCAGGGTTGGTTTGAGGTGGAGGATGCACAGTAAGAAATGGGAAATATAATTTTAAATTTCCTGTGTTCTCTTGTGTGAGAGATGGGGGGGCACGCTGCCTTCACAGCAGTGCTTGCCCTTGGGCCTTTGGGGGTTTTTTTCCTAATGTGATTACACTTAGGTACTTGTTTCTCATCTGAAATTACGGATCTACTTTTTATATTTATGTATATCATTCTTAAGAAGTAATAAAATTACGGTACTTCTAGAGCTGCTAATGGTATTCAAGAGCTCAGCTAATTAAAAAAAAGAAGGCCTGGTTCTTCATCATTTCCCTGCTGGATCCATCATCTGCACTGAATACACAATTCTAAGCCGAATGCTTCCACTTTAGCTGCCTGTTTACGTGCAGTGGGGATTCAGACAAAGTATACAGTGTTGTGTGAAAATGTTAATAGGCATGGGGGGAAATATATATATATATATTTTAGACTACTGAGGAATGATTATAATACTTTGCTAAGCTTAGTAATATGATTCACTGTTTAGCTCTGAGAGCAAGTTCTGTAGCAAAAGTTGGAGATATTTTTATAGCCTCTGTGCTCACTGACCTTGTGAAGATGACTGGTAAATCTGAAATGGGTTTAAGATTTTTGATAACAATATTTATATGGAAATGCCATGGATGAGTAGCGGAGCACCTTTACCTTTTGGTCCCATTTTAATTTTATTTTTACTTTTTTTAAGGTATTATTGTTTTGCAGTTTTGTAGGAATCACGCCAGTGCAGAGCTGCCTCCTAGGTGACAGACTTTGCACAAGGGCAGAACTTGGTCCACCCATCAGATGTTAATGATTCCTTAACAGCAGTAGTTTTTCTTTGACTCTGTGGTCAGGTGAATACAGTGTGTACACAGCCTGTTTAAATTGAAGTGCTTTGTTAATAGGAAGAGACCATTACAGAGGAAGAAAGGTTTTAAACAGTGTTTGGCCTTATGCAAAGGAAGTTAAGGCCATACTGTGCTCCAGCAAGCTAGTCACGCTTTATTTTTTTTCTGGAGACCTTCACCAGGGTCTTGTCTGCCTGAATTTTGTCCATTGCTCATCTTTTTCTCTTTCCTTTCAAAATAACGGCATTGGGGGTTTATTTTATCTCTTCTGACTTCAAGACACTTTATTCTTCTGGTGAACCTGAAGGTTTGGTTCAGAATAGGCAGCTATCCTTGCATGCCTCCGGATAGGCAATTCAAAGTATTCATGAGCTGAGCGTTTCAGTAAATCTTGTCAACCAATGTGAAGTCTGTCACAATTGGCCTGCTGCCATGTGTGGATTGTGTTTTGTTTGACTGGTGATGGATTTCTTGGAAAAAAAGAAAAAGTGGTTTGCTGCTGAGCATGTTGCTGCTGTGACTCCCAAACTATCCATTTGGAATGCTTCCTTTACAAAAATATTCTTGAACTTTCCCTATGCTAAGAAAGCATGCTGGGATTTCTTCCTTTTGAAAATAAATGGCAAATGGTGTAGTACGTCCACGCTGACTATTTGGCCATAATATATATTTAGATTTAGTGCTTTACCCAGGAGATAAAAACCAGTTTCTTTCTTTACATTAATTCTGTTAGATTGTAATTTTTGCAAGTGGTGAACTGCTTCAGAATTGTTTCATTCATCATTTGTGGTCAGCAAAAAGTTAGAATTGTGCTTTCCTTTTTGCCTGTGGGTTTTGGTTGGTTTGGTTGTTGTTTTTTTGTTTGTTTGTGTGTTTTGTGGGGGGTTTTTTTTTTTTTGTTTTGTTTTTTAATGGTATCCCCTTAGGGGTTAATAAGCCACAGTGATGTTCAGTAACTGTGTAGTAGTTTGTGTAGTAGTGTGCTAGCCTTGCTGCAGAGCCTAATCCCTAGGAAAGAGCTTCCTCCTTGTGTTATTTCACTCCAGAAGAGGAGGGGTGACCACCACCTTTTCTTTTTATCATCTGAATGAATGTGTCTGTGAGCTTACATTTTTCATGTGGTGTTTCTGTAAGTGAAGTAGTTTCTAGGAAGTTTATTATACTATTTTGTATTCTATCATATTACTGGTCTCCTGGAAAATGTCCATGTAGATTAGCAGGGGTTTCTATGGTTGAAGCATGTGTGTGTGCGCTAGATAACTAATGCTGCATGAATAATTCACAATGAATAATTTATCTAATTAATTTAGATTTTCATTCTGCTTGTCAGTTGTCTGTGGGGAAACTGCAGTTTCCTTAGACATGCTTGGTTTAGAAGTGTTAGAGTGCTTTGGAATTTTTCTATGTGAAGCCGTAACAAATGCATTGCAAACTTGAAATTTTTAGTATAAACTCTTTGGAAATTGCGGCTTTCACAAATATTAAACAATATTTCAATCACGTTCTAGAAAGACCTTAGAAATAAAACTCTGAACAGCTCAAGTAACACAATAAGAGGATTTAAAAAGAATCAGTAAGATGGGTTCCTGTCTGCCCCTGTTTTTAGGTTTCCCTTTTGCCAAAAACCGCAAACCACTCCACCCCCCACCCCAACAAAGAAAATTAAAAAACCCAAACCATCAAACCACCACCACCAATTTTTTCACCAAAACCCATTTGTCAGCTTTTAGGACTTCTTTTCCCTCTGCCCCAGAAACCACTGTTCCGTTGAACATCTTTTTGCTCTGAGGGTGGATGTTGCAGTAGTGATCAATTTGTGTATGTTTTGTTGGGGTTGGTTTTTTTGGTGAATGTTCAGAGGTAAATGCTACATTTATGGGTAATGGTGGGTTTCAACTTCTTTTTTTTCCTGATTCTGCACATATTTGGATATTTCTATTTCTGTTGAATAAGAAATAATGTTTTCAAACCCGGTATAGTTTAGTGTCTACGGATATTCAAACACTTACCAAAACTCGTATGAAAAAATGTTGATACCTAGTCCAAGTTAGTTACCTCAAAATGCACCCACGCTCTCTTAGGAATGAAGGAATAACTCTTTTTGCTAATATTGTGAGTTACATTTAGAATTATTCTGTAACTAAAGATTGCAACAGCTTGAAAAAATTCTCCTTTTCCCTGCCATACTTAGTGAGCAGCCAATTCCCTTCTTACAGAGTTGTCTTCAGGCCAATATTCAGTGTTGGCAAACCCAGCACATTGTTATTTTTCCCTTTGGTTACAAGGAGCTTGTAGAATTGCTAAGAAACTGCAGAGAGTTCCAGTTGCTGTATTGCTTGTAACTGTTGAAATACGTTTAATTGGACATGCTGCATGTTTGTTCTGCCTTTTTTATAGCGAAGTGACAGTTATTGTAGGTGATGAAACGAGCATCTTTGCTGGGACTCCTGATAGCCTCGTGCTGCCGGCCGGTCTGCCATGGCGCGCAGGGGCCGCTGGGAACCCACTGCTGTTCCTCTGCCCCAGTCTGTGTCAGCTGGGGCTCTGAGGGATTCCAACCATTTCTTTGCCTTGTACAACAATACTTTAGGGCAGAAAGAGTGTAGATTTTTCTTTTGGTACTAGAACTGCATGGAAAAAAAAAAATATATTTTTTTTTAATCAGTGCTGCACATCTTTAAATTTTATTATTTTATGTTCTCCTTGGCATCAGTAGCTATAAAAAGAACAGAATTACCATTTTCTTTGCTGTGTTTTGACCTGTTTGCTGTCAATTAATGAACATGGAAAGATTTAATTACAAATACTTACTAAAATGGATTGACTTAAGAACATAGATAATTGTAAAGTAATTCTGTCCTTCTGTGATTGCGTAGAGTAGATTGCCTATTCTTTTCATTTAAATATAGAATGTTGTATAAATATCTTATGTAACACAAGATGCATGTGATTTTCATTGTAGCTGAGGTAGATGTAGCTCCCTTAAGAGAGTGCAGATACGGATATATAAATGAATAAATTATAATAGCTCCTGTAGTGTATGATATGGAAAGTAGACAATTGGCCGTGAGCCAGGAGACTTCCTTTTTAGTTAAAGCAAACAAACGTTTCTATGGCAATAAAAGCAAATTTAAAATGTAGGTGGTTCTGACTGTTGCTAGTCTAAAATAAAGGTGGCAGTTGCAGAGTAGTTCATTTCATAGACAAAGGAAAAAAAAGATTTTTATTAAAGAAAAATATGACTATATTGCCCTATACTTAGCTTTTAAAATATGTGAATTGTAAGCTTTTTCTGATATTTGTTTTTCCCTCCTTTAATTTCACCTTCTTGCTTTTCACTGTGTCGGAAAAATAGGAGCCTCCATATAGATGCTATACAGACCTTTTGTTATTGTGGAGCAGATTTAAACTTCAGTGGTGGTGTGTATTGCCTTTGCATCTTTCATATTTTGTTGGGACTTTAAATTTTTGATGTTTTGTTTGGTGGTGATTATTTTTAGTAGTACTCGGAGACAGGAAGCATGAGAGTCTTACAACAGAAGATAAACTCAAGCGGTATTTACCAAAGAACACCAGATTGATGGGGTGTGTAAGGGATAACAGGTTGCAAATAAATAGGGTTGAATGTAGTGAGAATTGTTTATCCTACTCTAATTACAGCACAGCATAAAAATGGAAGAGGTCTGAGACATCATTTCAGCTCTAGATTGGATTCTTTAGAGCTTCACATCCCTTTGGAGCACATTTCCAGTAGTATGATCCACTATAGAATACCAAAATGCCACCTATTTGTGAGTGAGTAGCCTCAAATTAATCATCCTGCCCCCATCTGTCATACTTGGTATCCTTCAAGCTGTTTACTTTTTTGGTCTGCAAGTCATCCCCAAAGCAGTAGGATAGGTTATAGGGGACCGGGGATTCAGTATCTATGGGGTTATCTTTTTGTTTCAGGAGGAGGACTATGGGCAGCCTATTTTGCAGTCAAAACCTGCTGTTAATTTAAGCATAGTGTGTGCAGACATTACAACCAAATGGCATCTTTTTGGTCTTCCGTACACTTTGATTTGTTGTGCCATACCCTGACAGAGACAGAGCTTGACAGATACCTGAAATGTTTTACGTTCGCTCGGCAGGATGGCAAGATGTGGTACCAATTACTGGTTGAAACTGGATCTTTTGGTTGATCTTAATGACAGATTTAATAAAACTTTCTTATGCAGCAACAGTCAAGATTTTCATAAATTCATAACCTGAGAATATTTAATGTGAGAATATCAACCTACATTTGCAGAGACTGGCATTGTGTGAGATGCACACTCATGTCCCTCGTCGCAGTGGATGCTCATGTGGTTGTCCTTGGTAGTTGATATCATCAGTGTTAACTACTCAGTGTCAAAGACACTGGGTGAAACACAATGAAATGATATTTTCTGGTCTGTGCCAGTGACTGCTGCTTGTGGTGCTGGGATGTTGGGTTTGAGTGCTCCAGTTGATATCCAATGGGAGGAGTTGAGACTGGAGAAAAAAAAAAAAAAGAAAAAAAAAGGGCTTTTGGACATCTGAGCTGCCAGGAGCCAGTGAAGCTGTTGATGTTGAATGCTTTATTAGGGAAAACCTGCCCAGTTTTGTATGGTATAAATGTACCGTATTATGGTTAATGAATGGTGTTGTAAGCCTAGGAGTAACATATGTACACCAGGGCTGCATAGTGATAATGTTTTGATTTCAAATACTTTTTGACATGCTGTATTAGATGCAAATCCTTGCAATAGAGAGACACATTTTAAAATGTAGATTAATTTATTCTATATTTAAATCAACCGCAGCGTAACCTAGCAGCATTACAAAGGAGGTAGATTTGATTTTTGTGTTATTTGGGTTTTTGGGGCAAATTAGTTGTATTTCACAAATGTGAGAAGTCATGGCTCAGTTTAGCATTCCGTTCTCATCTGAGAAACATTCCCTGCCATCTGCAGCCAGACGTCTGTTGTGCTGTGAGAGCCTGGCTCCAAATAGGAAGTATCAGCTGGTCTGTTTAGTACTGTCTTTGACGATACCCCCAGAATGTGACTCCTGGAGGTCAGGATACTCTCTGTTCAGGTGCAGGCAGGTGCAGAGGAAAAATGTGAATTCAGGTCTTTCATGGGTGCAGCTGTATTTTAATAGACTGTACAATTTCTAATGGGTATGTTAGGAGATGCTGCATCACAAAAATATTTTAAATGAGGACTTCTAATAGGCTTTGAGTTTGGATTTCTTTTCTTATTAGCTGAAACTGGTTTTCAAAATTAACTGAGAGTTATTTTGAAATGAAGTTTTAATAAGCTTGCACTGTTCTGTTCTGCTGATTAATTTCTCTTTACTGGAGTTAGAGAAGAAAGAAACAGAAGTTTTATGTGCAAAACCTCTCCTATACTTTTTTCCACCTTGTGTTTTGGAGCCTCATGAACCTGAAGAGCCACCTTCAGTTTTAGCTCAGCAGATTCAAAGCAGTTTTCTTTTATCATGACTTGGATAATTTCAAATAATCCTCAGTCCTCTTTTCCTCCTATGGTTCTTCTTAAATGAATTTTATTTGGTGATAAAATTTCCTTTCTACACTCTTAGTGTGTTTGCAAATTTGAATGTTTACTCCAGTAACTGAATCACTCCTGTGATTATACATCAGCAAACATGTGCTTGGTAAAGTAACTTGTACATGTGGGCTGTGATGATCTTGAAAACAAGAAAGTTACCTTTATTTATTTATTTTGTTTTAAAAGCATTTATTGTTGAACTGTAAAAATTGTACTGTGTTCCTGAACTGTTGGGGAGCACAGCAGAAGCCAAACTCCTTAGAAGCTCAAGCAAACCACTTTCTCCTATTTTCTTTTATTTGAAGTGCATTGGACAGGGGGTGTATAAAACAGTCTGAAAATAAAGGCTTCGGTTTCTCTTACTACTCTTTTACTACTAAGATTCTAGGTACTGGATAGCCTATAGGGAGTGGTCCTTATACAGCTTCATTGGTGAGAGATCGAGATCAACCTGCTGTTTTGCAGAAAGAATAGTTGAGGCAGCGTGATTTTATTTCTGGTGGAACTGAGAACAGACCCGAGGTATTGAGTGCTTTGACTGCAGCACCTTTCTGAGACGCACAATGTTCTGTGTCACCTGTGAAATGTGCTTACACCATTGGCTGTTTGCTGGTACATGGCATCTTCTAGTGGTAATACAGCTGCTGCTAGGTGGCTGTTCTTGTCTCCTTTACTGAAGATGATGTAAGGACTTGAGTGACTGCAGGCAGGTAGTTGCACACAAAATGTATGTGTTGCTGACACCGAAAGAGTGTTATTAGAATATGAGTAATACTCAGTAATATTAGCAGGACATGCAGAAGTGAAGAGTAGCATTCATATGTTTATGGAAATGAAAGAATTAAATTGCCTGTAATTCTGCTTGCGTGTGAGATTATATAGTCCTATTAGCCCAGCCTGGATTCAGCAGATCTCTAGTGAAGAGCAGAAGAAGAGCCTGAGGCTGTATGATATTTTACCCAAGTACTCTTGCAGTTTGAGATGATGTTGGGTTTATCATCCATGACATTGTCTGGTCTCTCCATGCACACTTTTAGTATGTTAGGCATACTTAATCTCTCACCTTAGATTAAGTACAGTGTGAAACATAAGTGATCGTTTTAATTCTATAACTTTTTTTTTATTATTCTGAGGGATTTTTCAGCTTTTAAGATGTTCTTATGCGTTTAGATGTGAGGTTTTTCTTAAGGCAACAGTTAAATATTCCAACGGTTTACAGTAATTAAGTTTTTTTGAGCTGATTTGTTTTTGTGGGATTTGCCTCCTGTTAACAAAGTTCTTTAGCCTTTTTCAGGAAAGCTATTTGTTGTTTTGTAATCTGATTAGGAGAAGCCCCTATATAGACATATGTACCTCTTGATTTTTGAATAACTGTGTTTTCAAAATCCTTAATGCATTGCAATCTTACTAACACCATTTTAGTGAACAGGCAAGGGCTTTGCACCAAAGAAAGTTTCCAAGGGTTGCATGAAGCTTGTGATGGGGTTCAGCTCCCACATCTACCTGTGGTGATACTTTTCTATCTTCAGATATTTTTTGTTACTATTTCCCCCCATCCCCTCACATGTGTGTATGTGTGGCTTGAGAGGAGGGCAGAGGGTGTGTGCCAGCTGTGAAAACAAGAAGAAACTATCACTGACTTGTAGAGGGATTCGAGATGCCTGTGAGGAGGACTTCTGTCTGGCCTGTAGTTCTCCCACAAGTCTGAAACAATCAGTGTGGGACAGGGGCTGTCATAGGCATCTGCCTCAGCTGGTGTTACTATTGTATTGCAAGCCTGGTGCTTGACTCGTGCTCTCTCACACGCTTAGGTTGCTGTAATGCTTTTCTCAAGTATTTTAGAAACCCAGCACCAGTCATGGAGCCTGTTCCTGTGTTCCAAGGTGAAACATGTATTTGTATGAAAAGCCTTCTAGTCAAAACAGGAGTCATAAATTAATCTTGGATGTGTGTTTGAAGTACAGACCTCCTGAATGATGAGCTCTGGGGAATGTTTGTTTTTCTATAGCTTTCAGTTTGTTCATAGTTTCTTCATTTCTTTAACCTGTTTTTACTGCTTCTTGAGATCTACCATTGTCCTTTGATTTCTTTAATTCTTGTGATACTTTATGAGGATAGGTACTTCTTGTTTCTTCTACTGTTTCAATAACAATGGCTAATGAATTGGTTTCTACAAGGAATGCTTAGAAAAAATTGATCTGAGACTTGCTACTCACAACTACAGCTTTTGCTGTACTTTGGGGAAATCATAACTTGAAATTTCTCCTGTGCTTACTTTTGGTCTGCATCTGCCGTGTCATCCTGCCTTAAATGAGTTTTCTTTTCTTTTATAGCTTATTTACTAAGGAGATCACATCCAGCAAGATACAGAGTCTTGAGCATTAGTCCTTGGAACCTCTCCTAAACTTTGCCTCTATGTTAGCAGGGTTAGGATGGTTGTTTGATACTTTCTGTGCTTGCATTATGCCATTGGGTGTAATATTTTCAGTCAAACCATTTGCATTTAGTGTAGTGCATCCTTTGTTAATGAATGACACAGCGGGGCGTTCCGCTAATATCCTACCCCAAATTCACGTACTTCCCAAAAGGTCAGTCTGGGCACTCTGCACTCTCTGTGACAGTATTGCCATACTGGAATTCAAAACAAATTTGGCCTTCTAAAAGCCACAGCTGAAGTTTCCCCAGTAATTCTGAGGAACTACAATATCAATGTGAACAGCTAGACTCTGAAGAAGAGCAAGGAGAAGGGAAGTACTTTCTTACTTGTTGAAAGTGTAGTGTTTTAATGACACTGGTTTTCTTTCCCCCCTGCAAGGATAAGTTATTAATGAATCTTTTTGTTCAAATATTTTTGGGCTCTCCATGTCCAGAAAGATGTGTTATTTCTGGGGTAAGCAAGACCATCAGATGTGCTTCTTTGGTATACCTGAAAGAGAAGACCAAACTCTTCATTCTGTGTATCTTCTGTATGCATTTCCAGGTTAAATATACTTTTCTCAATTCTTGAAACTGAATAAATCCATTGAAAGTAAGAAAAAAATCTTTTAAAATACAGTGTATGGATTTTGTGCCGATGGCCCAGCGGAGAGGGCATAGGCACACTCACTGTCCTCACGTCTGCTC